>JAEIIG010035290.1:0-10701 GCA_018904695.1 Drosophila parvula | reverse complement strand
CTGCAGTTGGTCATCACCCAGCTAAAGTTCGTCCTGCGCGTTAAGCTCCGACGTCCTCTTACTCCGCGAGAGCAGCATGTCATCAGCAATCCAGCCATATGCGCGGTGTGCTTTAGGACAGAAGCACCCCTAGAAATCTGCAAAGGATGTGGTGGAGTGGCCTATTGCTCCGAGGCTCATCATCAGCAGGACGCGAAAAAGCACACTCCGAAAGAGTGCCGAACTCTAGCTCTGATTTCCAGTCCGTTCCGTCAACTGGACTGCACATTAAACCTAAAAACCTTCCACCAATGCGTTGACATGAAAAATAGTAATCTGGCTGATGCCTTCTTCAAAGCCACTGCCCTGAGGACAGGCAACAATCCGCATATAATCGCGACTTGCTCCTCCTTCAGCGGCATCGCCAGCACTTGTCTAGCCCTAACGAATATATCCTGGGTGTCGGATCAGTACAGCGCCGTCATCGTGTACGTGGTGGCCGCCACCGAGGAGCACCTGCGTTACTTTCAGGAGATGCACCTAAGATTCTTCTTTCTGCAGTACCAAAGCATTCAGAACTTGGAGTTGTACTTCATTGGACCCAAACTCGTTCCCCGAGAGTCCACCAAGGAAGTCTTTCGCCTTCAGGGCTTACTTCGGACCGTGGCCAAGCATTTCTATCCGGAAACCTTCACCACTTTCTCGAAAGTCATGAAAGTAGATCCCACTTTGATTCTTTTGCTGCAACCCGATTTCATTAATATGGCAACGGCAACGGAGCAACTGGTCAAGCAGTTGCCAGGCCAAGGGGTAGGAGGAGCAGTGGACTTTGACTGGCAGAGTTGCCTGGGCTCTCTTCTTCGGACGTACGGCGTTCCCATTTGCTTTACGTCTCCCACGAAGTCCCAAGCAATGTCCGATTTTATAGCCTTACACACGACGGCCATATTTGAGAATATAACTATAGAACGAATGTACAACATCACCGAGAATCCCTATCGTGAATTACTACCCCTGTACAACTTCGCTGACGAGCAAAATGAGAGGATCGTTTATACCAACAACTACCTGGAGGTGGTCTTCACCAGTATAAAAAAGATATAGCATAGGCTTTATCCTCTATCTTATATGCACTTGTTTTAGTCTAAGTACGACCAAGGAAATGGAAAAGTTCCGCAAAATCATGTAAAACTTTTTGTTTCGTTTCGAAAGCGATTTGAAATCTCTCGCACTTTTAATTTAAACATTTTTTGGTAATTGTTTAAGAATAAATTGTTTACCTATTTCATAGCCTACACTTACATTTAATAAGTAATAAGTATAAATGCTCAGTTTGTCGCCAAGAGGAAAAACGATTACAATATTTTCAGTTAATTGTGTATAGGATCTGTGGCAGCTAGAAGGATTTCTTTGAAATGACAACGATCAGGTCGATTAGCCAATAGAACGACTGATGGAGGTCTCCCTCGCATAAGTAGGGCGCCTTCGTCCACGACTCCACACGAAAGCCGCAGTCCTCCAGCAGCTCCATGAACCGGCTGGCCTCCTCCTCGAACGACGTCTGCCGACCGGTGCTCTCAAGAAGCGGGCGCAGTGGCAAGTGCGAGGTGTTCGTCTCGACGTAATGCATGTATGGAAGTACTAAGGCCACCACGGCTCGACCGTTTGGTGCGAGAGCAACGTGTATATCCTCCAGCAACTTGAACGAATCAAAGCACCGATCTAGCACGTTGAGGCACAAAATCAACTCTACGTTCTGCAGTCCGCCAATCTCGTTGATTACGTTAAAGTTCAGCTTCTTCAAGCGGTCTCGCATGGTCCAGCTGGCCTCCGTGGCAAACACCCGGAGACCGGCACTGCCACTCAGTTCGGCGACGGTGTTTGCCACACGAAGCGAGATCTCTCCATCGCCAGCACCGATGTCCAGAAGTGTCACCGGTTCAGCGGTAGATGCCGGTGAGAAGCCGCCCGCCACAAGCAACTTGTGGAACTGCGCCTCCGACAGGATGAACATTGAGCCTCTTTTCAGGAAGCCATTGATGTCCGTCTGCGTCATGAAGAACTGAAGGATGGATCTGGCCAGGGCGTGCCACAAGTGGGTCCAAATGTTCGCCGATAAGGCCTTGGCACGCTCCAACCAACTCACCGTGGTCGCATCCGGCTCGAGGGCTACGAACTTGGCCTGGAAGCGCTGCGGCAGTTCGTAGGCCAGGGAATACCACTGAAATGCAGGCAGAGGCTCATTAATGTGAAGCTTATAACCAGGACAGGATTTAGATGTAAACCTTTCTGGTGTCGATGTTCTCCAGGGAGTTATCATTGTGGAACTTTGCGTGTATGACGCGGGCAAGAGTTCCTCGGGGACGATAAATAGCCATATTTTTTTCATTTATTTACATGTTCTAATCCCTAAGTAAATGCAGTTAGTTGGAATTTAGTGGGAACATGGCCATCGGATTAGAGCTGGCACTCTCGATAGGTTTGCGACTATCGCCATAACAAAACAGTACTTTGTATTAAATAATTTTTGTAAATAAATAAATAATGCATTAAGTGTATATCGTATATACATATAAATGCAATTCTAGTGGTATAGTGACAAGAGATATTTCAGGTCATCCAATTGGAAATTTATCTATGTATCGATATCGAAACAATAAAAAATCCAACTTTAAGTGGTGGTTTTTAATTAATCAAATTAATTAATAAAAACACACGAATACTAAATAAAATAACCTTTTCGTTAGCGTCTGGATCAAGTTCATATGCACTTTAAAACTAATAAATAATTGATTAAGCAAACCGTTTGCGACAATTTTGTGTGGTGATCGATAAATTTTGAGCCTACCGCACACGTCCACATTTATTTAGCAGTCGGAGTAATGTATACAAAAATAAGCGGCGGCTATTAATTTGTTGTTATTTTAATGAAACACAGTAGATGGAAATGAGTACAAACGTTGTTGTTGTTAGCATGGACGAGAAGGCGGCGGGCGACGACCTTCCGTACTTTCCGGAGAAGTATCCGGGCAAAGTGTGCTGTTTATGCAACCTCGGGGAAAAAAGTGCCTTGGGACAGGGGACGATTCTGCAGCTGAAGGCGCCATCGGACCTCCGAGAAAAGTATCCCACCGATCGGATCAAGGAGGACGGATCCAGGCTGTACTATGGCCAAAAGCAGGCACCATACGGTGCTGGCGAGTGCCACTACGAACTGGACAAAATCGGACAGCCGGAGCTCGTGCATCCCGCCGATTTTGTTGACGAGGGATTCATTTACGTGCATCGAATGTGTATAATGTGGTCGCTGCGCAAGAGCCAGATAACCGATACGGACGCCACGTACTTTGCGAGTAACTTTGGCGAGTTCATGGAGCAAAAGTGCAATTTCTGCAGCCGCTACGGTGCCTCCATCAATTGCAAGATGAACTGCCGCCAGGTGCACCACTGGCCGTGCGCAGCTGCCGCTGGCTGCCTGCTCATCTTGGAGAGCTTCACGGTGTTCTGCACGGAGCATTTAAGCCAAGTGCCGGTGATATGTATGTACATATAAAAACGATGCTCTAAAAAGTAAATACTATTAAATTTGTTGCTATATTTAGGTAGCGATAATAATGTGGAGTGTGGGACGTGCTCTTCGCTGGGTGACCTGTCCAAGCTGATCATGTGTAGTACCTGCGGAGATCACTCCCATTCAACCTGCATCGGACTGGCCAATCTACCAGGTAAGGTCAAAGGAGCAGCCTTTAATAAGCTTTAGTATATCTTTCTTATTATCACAGATACGCGTTCTGGGTGGAACTGTGCCCGCTGCACAAAGTGTCAGATATGTCGGCAGCAGGACTCCAGTGACCTCAAGTACGTCAAGTGCGAGCAGTGCCAGAAGATCTACCATACTGCCTGCTGGCGGCCTGTTATCTCAGCCATTCCCAAGTATGGCTGGAAGTGCAATGTGAGTAGAGCGCTACTGAAGCGGATACCACAGTATCTACATTCAAAACCCTTGGTATTTCAGCGCTGTCGGGTCTGCACGGATTGCGGCTCGCGAACTCCGGGCGGCGGCAGCTCGTCCCGCTGGCACAGCCACTACACAATCTGCGATTCGTGTTACCAGCAGCGGAACAAGGGCTTTTCATGCCCCATTTGCCAGAAGGCCTACAGAGCGGCGTCCCACAAGGAAATGGTCAAGTGCAGCTGGTGCCACAAGTGAGTATGGTTTACTTGTAACCCGTAAAAACCGTATAATCTCTGAGTGCTTCCCTTCAGATTCGTGCACAGTACCTGCGACGAGGAGGCCGACCTGACGGCGTATCACAAGAAGAAGGAGCAGAACCCTGACTACGACTATGTGTGCCCGAACTGCAAGAGCAACTTCTCGGGTCCGGGCCAGATGCACCAGGCCATCGATTCGGTTGTCCTCTCCGCCTTGGACCATTCGACGGCCGACGGTCAATTGAGCCTCCGGGAAATCGAGATAGATCCGCTGGAGAGCAAGCCTAGTATCGATCCGATCGGCGATGAAATCCAAAAGTTGCCTGCCGGCAAGAAGAAGGTCTGCCTGTCTAGTGTGCGCGGCAAGAGCGGCAAATTTGTGCTGCAGCGTATGGGCGTTCTGTCGCAGATCAGCAAGAAACGCAGCACGCGGGGCAAGGGGCGCATGGCGGGCGCCCTGCCCAGCATATCGAGCGATCGCTGCGTGAATCGCAGCATGGACACGGACCTCACTGCCGACAAGAAGATGCTGCTCTGCTCGGCCCGGGACAAGTTCATACAGAGCCAGGACATCTGCGTGATGTGCGGCTCCCTTGGCATCGAGAGCGATTCGGCGATGATCACCTGTGCCCAGTGCGGCCAGTGCTATCATCCGTATTGCGCCGGGGTCAAGCCTTCCCGCGGCATTCTGCAAAAAGGCTGGCGCTGCCTGGACTGCACGGTATGCGAGGGATGCGGCAAGAAGAACGACGAGGCGCGCCTGCTTCTCTGCGACGAGTGCGATATTTCGTATCACATCTACTGCGTGAACCCGCCGCTGGAGCAGGTGCCCTCGGGCAACTGGAAGTGCTCCTTCTGCACGCTGTGCCAGAAGTGCGGCCGCAATCCCACCGAGAAAAGTGAGTTCGGCGACACCAACCAGCCCGAGTGTCCGCCCTGCGCCAGCCAATCCGCGTGCCCGCAGTGTAAGAGCCCCTACAGCAGCGGCGAGATGATCATTCAGTGCGAGCTCTGCACGCTGTGGTCCCACTTCCTCTGTGACACCATCAACGCTCAGCTAACGATCGATTATTACGACAATAATATGTACAAGTGCTTGAAGTGCCGCTGCTCGGCGCGAACCGGCGGCCCATTGTCCCAGATAGATGCCAAGGCGGGCCACGAGGATGGACTCACGGCGGGCAAAACATCGGCTGGGCATTTCATACAGGCCACTGGTGGCGATACCAAGAATCACCTCGCCCTGAACAGCGATCTGCCCGAGACAGCTCCCGAGGCGATTCATTGGATCGACGGTGTGTGCCTCAGCGAGAGCGGCTTGAGCATAATCAAGTCCCTGTCCACGGAGATCAAGCGGAAGCGGAAAATGCGCCAGGCCATCGGCAATGGCAAGGACGGACCCGATGCCGCCGAGGCGGAGGCGCAATGCGAAAAGTACAAGGACGGCATGGTCTGGGATGGCACGGAGAACCCCATTCCCGAGGGCTTTACCATCTCCACCAATGACGAGGGCGTGCACATCCTGCGCAAAAAGCGTCAGCGAAATCTCCAGAAACTGGGCATTGGCGGTTTTTCGGTGCGCAATCGTGGCCTCAAAAAGGACAGCGAGGAAGCGGCGGCCGCCGACCATCATCAGTTGAACGCCACCTTGGTGAGCGCGGACAAGAAGAAGAAGATCATACGAAAGAAACAAAAGAACAAGCTGATCGAAGCCTATCCCGTGTACCTGCAGGAGGCCTTCTTCGGCAAGCCCCTGCTGGAGTCCGGAGAGGTTGTAATGGGCGAATCCGATTCCTCCGACGAAATAGATGCCTCCATGAAGGTGTACTTTACGCGGCCCGAGGGCAAGAGTCCCGATCACGAGACCAAAAGTCCAGCCAAGACGCTCAAGAAGGTCAAGGCGGAGAAGGTGGCGCCAATGGCAGAGAACAAGACGGCTGTTGCTATCGAGCAACTGCCTCAGCAAATGGCAATCCAGCAGAAAACAGCTGCTAACGCTTTTGGTAATTATTCTATTAGATCGTAAGTTTCCTTGCGCATTTTTTAATCTGGAAATTAACATGCAGATCCTTCGCATACGGAAGCTCTGGCCAGCAACAGACATCCTTTGGATACCCTGGCATCGCCAAATATATCGGAACTAGACGTGGCAGCAGCCAGCTCGATGAATTTGGTTCAGACTGTAACAGATATTGTTGAAAAACCCATGCGGTAAGGAGGGGTTCACATCGATATTGTGATATTTATTTATATTTAGTGAACTTTATAGCAGAGAAACGGGATAAGATACAATCTATTACCTCCAATAGCAAGAAGACTATGTACAACGTTTCATTCATTCATAACAAACAATTAGAATTTGAAAATGATTTGAGGTGAAATTTTAAACAATTTCAAGCTTACCTTACCTTTTAATTATTTCGTGGTATATTTAGAAATAGAATTTAAATTTTTTAGATCAAACCGTTTTGTTTGCATCTTGCACAAATATTACCTTATAGTTCAGTATAGAATTACGTTTTTTACTTGCAGAGATTCGCCAATCGTCTTGGTCGATAATTACATGGTGCCCCAGCAGCAGTTGCCCCCGGATCAGGGTCAAAAGTTCCACAATCAGATATACTTGTCGAGCAATATCGCCAGCCAACAGATTCACCATTTCCACCAGCAGCAGCAACAACAGCAACAGCCGGGAGACCATCTGAGTGCTCAAAACGCACAAAATAAACAGAAAATGCAGGGCTTGATATTGGGCCAGGTGGTGCTGCAGGCGGAGAAGAGGCCAACCGAGGAGGAGCAGCCCAAGATGGTTGAGGCCGTGGTACCCGTGGAAAATATGAACGCCGGCACCCAAAAGACGGCCGAGAAGATGCGAAAGGATGAGGGTAAGGATGATTGCAAAGATTTTTTGTCGTCACTGAATTAATGTTCGTACCCACAGACCTCGGCCTGATGGCTACGATCTCCGCCGTTCTATATGCCAATACTGAGCATCCCAACCTGAAGGAGTTGTTCCCGAACTGGAATGATCGCTGCAAGCAGATTTTGAAACGGTGGCGCTCATTGTGCAACGAAAAAAAGGCGCCGTTCCTGCAGAAAGCCAAGGACAACCGTTCGGCATTACGGCAGAGGCGCGAGCAAAATAAGATTCCCGCTCCGCCGGCGCCCAAGCCACAGAAACAGGAGGAAATGGCCAGAGTGTGGAAGCAGCAGCAGCAACAGCAACAGCAGCAGCCGCCTAAGCTGAAGGATGATCAGAACCAAACCAATATGTTTGTCACCTATAGTAAGTACAACTTGACCATCATGGTATCAAAAACAATTCTTTTGGTATCATGATTTGGTAATTAGGGAATGATTACGGGAAGTTTACCTTCTATCGCGTTGGATTCTTTATTCGCCTTGTTAACCTGTCTCTCTCTCTCTTTCTCCATCACAGATGGAAATTCCTTTGACATGGGCGCCACCTACGGCGGTCCGCCGGCGCAGGTAACGGCCAGTAATCCGCACCATGTAATGCCCAATATCAACGATACCCTGGTGTCCAAGACCACGACAATCCAAAGGACAGCGACGGCCGTTCATGCGACTGCAGCCACTGTCCTGAAAATGGACAATCGGCTGGAATTGACTTCAATGGGGGGATATGGGCCCCAGCATATCGGCGACAAGAAGCTGAGGAATCTGCTGCAGAAGGACAGCGCGGAGCCAATGCTAATGGGAGCAAGCTCTGACTTATTCATGCCCAACGATGTCATGCGGCTGGGGGGCATGATGCAAGCGAATCACACGCCCATTACACAGAACAATCCGATGCTGAGCATTAGCGGAAAGGCTCAGCCGTCGGAAGGCAGGGCCTTGGAGCAGGACGTGAAGATGAATGAGCCGCCGGAGGGCACATCTTCGGCCTCCGTTGAACTGGAGAATGTGGGCTTCAGTGACTTGCTGGGCGGCCTTGGCGAAGGTGACGACGATGATCTTCTGAAATCGCTCACCTCCGAAATGGGCGATGACTTTAATATCCTGGAGTATGCGGATCCCGAATTGGATGTAAATGTTCTCAATTCGCTGGACTTTGATGACAATGAAAAGTGTTCGACATAGACAGAAGCACCTGACCTGAATCTGAATAAATGCAAATAAAGAAGGCAATATTTAATAATACCATAGTTTGTATCAATTTTGTGCTGAAATGAAAATAATATTTGTTATAGTAGTCAGTGAATGTAGTGAATGATTTTTCAACATTTTTGTTTTTAATTTTAAACTGATAATAATTCTGCGCCGATTACCAATAATATCGATTAATGCTTCACACATATCTGTGATTTCTCATTTCGATTCATATCCAATTTGTACTCTTATTACCTTTTTACTTTCTTCGAGGCAAAAGTGGAAAAAGCGAAGCCAATATGAAACTGATTAGTCCTTGGCACACACTGTATATTCTTTACTTCTTACAACTTTTAGTTAATGGCACTCAGTCAAGACTTAATCTTAAATATGCTATTTTGAAGCAAACACAAACTGGTAATTTACAAAACGGCACTCTCGGTATGCATTGAAGAATGTTTTAATTAGGCAACTGCATCACCTGTGAAATTTACCTGAAAAGCTTATCGACAGCGAACCAAATATGATGTTCGAAAGACAATGCATGTTATTTTCTATACGAACAATACAAAGACTCTGGAGACATCAGCTTTTGACGATAAATACGACCTGAAAGGTTCAGGGTGTTCGACCTCCGACAAGTTTGCCATAGTTTTGCACGGCTGGATTCAAAGTTGCGCCGATGAATGGGCCACCTCGCTCATTGACCGTAAGAAAGTAGTACATTTTAATTTTTAAATATTTAATATGTTTTATGTGGACTTCCAGGGCTCAGCTATTACCGCGGAGGATGTGTGATCTGCATTGATTATAGTGTGGTGGCCAGTTCATCGTATATGCGGTAGGCACGTCTTGATTTAACCAATAATAAATATATATATTAATTGATAAAAAACCCACCAAGATTGTATACGAACTTTGACACCCTAACGGGGGCCATAGCCTCGATTATATTAACGCTAATTAGGCAGGGATTTGACCCCAAGCGTGGCTATATGTTTGGTTTTAGCTTCGGTGGACAACTAGCTTCAGCCGTAGGACGCTCCTTATGGCCCCATCACATTATCCAAAGCATAGACAGTGAGTAAATCAATGTACATCCATTTGAAATGAATTAAAATATGGCTTCTATTCCTTAGCGTGCGACATGGCCGGACCGGGATTCGATCCCATTGCCGTAGACCACTCGAAGGCTGGCAAACATGTGCAATGCTTTCATTCAAGTCGCGACAAAGGCACCTTCGTTTACTCCTGCCACCGGAATATAATGCTGGGCAGCTGTGGCCTCACACAGCCCTCGGTGGCCAGCCAACTACATTTAGGCAGCCATGGACTCTGCGTCGATATATACATCAATACCTTTGATTATCCCTTCTACGCTCTGAACGCAACGCCCTCCGAGTGCTGGTCCTTGCAGAAGGCAGCCAAGATACCGGATGGCTATACCGTGGGCTACGAGGAGAATTATGATAGCCAAATCACTGGACAGATCTTTGTGCCCACTAGTCTGCATTATCCTTACAATTTGTCAAAGAAGGATCTCAGGCTATTGACTAAGAAATAGGAACTCCAACAAGAACTAGTACTGGCAGAATCTCCGTATTAGAAATCGCTAGATTCGGAAAAAACTGTTGCTAGAAAATATTTAAAAAGATAATAAGTATGTACCTAAAATGTTTCTTTTCAACAAATACATGTTTCTATTTAAGATATATATATGTATGTATGTATGTATGTGTTTGCATCGTTTCTTTTTCCTCCGTTGCACAAATTAAGATGTTACCCATTTCCCATTTCGGGTAACAGGCGAACAGAAAACAGAAGAGCGACGAAGCACTGGCGCTGATTTTAGGAAAAAAAATAATTGCATACTTTCAGGCTGTACTGAAAATGATCTGTGCGATGACGTCGTTAATTCGGTGAGACGGGAGAGAAACTGTTACAAATGACGAAAAGACAAAGCTGATCGACCTTCTGCTGCCTTCTGAGTGCCTGGTGCAAAAAGTCAATTTGTACAGATAAAAAATGCTAGCTAGAATTGGCGGCCTACAATAACATTTTGTACCAACATTTTCACGGATGTGCCGAACAAATTGTCCAGTTCCCATTTCGGGTAACAGGCGAACAGAAAACAGAAGACCGACGATGCGCTGCCGCTGATCTGTGCAATGACGTCATTGATAGAGCGGAAAGCGGTTATAAAAACCGACAATCAACCTTCTGCTGCCATCTGAGTGCCTGGTGCAAAATAAATTTGTGCAACAAATAATACTAGAACAACATATTTATTACAACAACATTATTCCAGTCCATTTCCACGAAATCCCTGTACAAATTGTAAATTCCTCCATTTCGTGTAACAGGCGAACAGAAAACAGAAGAGCGACGATGCGCTGG
>JAEIIG010035289.1:0-39590 GCA_018904695.1 Drosophila parvula | reverse complement strand
GTATAGAAGTATATACATATATCGAAGATAGATCTCTGTGTACCATGTAGCAGTTTAGTCTGCTTAAAACAAGTAAGAAAGCTAGCTTAGTTGTTTCTTCTACTGATTAATTTTTTTTTTGTATTCCTTTTCTATCAAATAAATTGTTTTTACTAAGTATATATTTAAGGAAATCTGCACTTACCCTGGTTATTGTATGCAGCTTACCGGGCAATCCCTTACCCGGCTGTCTTTTTGATGGTATGCGAAAACCCTTTCGATGTATTCGCGTACTCATTGTGGAATTCGTGGTCATGGTCATTCTCATGCCTAAAATTAAATGAAAAACAATTATGATTAAATACTAAATCATTAATTTGGAGTCATAATAAAGGTAAAATAAAGAAACATATTTAATATTTATTGTATATAGAAAATCACATCATATTCAGCTCAATATAGCGCATCTTTAATATAATATATAAATGCTTGGTTCATTGAAACACAAAAGAAAACAAAAAAAAAGAACCAGTCCAGATAGAGAGACGGAACCGAGACCGAAGCAATATGGTCTCGTTTGCAAAGTTAAGTTATATGCCAGGAAAACTGAGCTGATAAAGCTGGGCAACGACGACTATTGGGGTGCATTGAACTCCTCCTCCGGGGACGAAGATCGAGAGGGCCCCGGGGTAGATCCAAAGTATACGGACTTTGAGAGCATAGAATCAGCAGCATCCACACTCTACATCTCTCTATAGCTATTGTTGCAAACTGCATGATGCTGGTGTTGTTGTGGCAGCAGTTACATTCCCATTGTTGAACCCAATTGATGCTCAATTTTCATTTGCATTTCCATTTCCATTACAATTTCAATTCACAGGCGCAACTGCAACAGCAGTTACAGTTGCAGTTGCAGCAGCCGTCAGCCAGCTGTCATCGCAGATTCAGCTTTATTTTATTTTTATTTTTGTTGTTGTCCCCGACATGGACTTGTCTTTATATACTTATATGTATATCATATGGCGGCTGGCGACTGGCGACTGCCTTGTAAATATATTATCATGGGCCCAACACAACAATGGGCCGGAGTCCGCTGATAAGGAAGCCAGACAAACCCAACCAAAACCAAACGAACCCACCCAACCCATTAGCAAGCCCGCCTTCTCCTCTCCCATTCCAACATTATTATTATTTCCTTTATTATTCCCCCAGTACCCATTCCCGATTGTATATATTTCTTTTCTATTTGGGCCGAACGCTTCTTTATTTATTCCCAAGATAGAAAATTAAGAAATCATTTTTAATTCAAATGCAATTTATTGTAATTAAATCGCACTGTAAAGGCCAACCAAAATATCTGTTGGGATAGGCCATCAAACAGGCAGCAAATAAGGGACAGTTCCGTTCTGATAAGACGACTTGTTGCAACAAAGTATTATAATTATGAATGGATATATTAAGATCAACAATTTGCTGTATTTAGTAGAAAACGCTTCTTTCCCATCAAAGATAAAGGCCAAACCAGTTCATTGGAAATAACAAAGTAACTTGATATAATTATAATACTCATAATTGTGTTTGCCCAGTTGATTTTAACACCTTTTTTTTTTGTTCTTTACCAAAGTGAAAATCTCCAATTTAATTCTAGGGAAATGTGTGTTCCGTTCCCTAATTCCGGTAAAACCGTTAAACAATTACGAGCTAATTTACGAGATAAGAGTCTCGGGGCAAACAAAAAGCGCCTTTGATAGCACAGCAGGCAAACGAAAACAAACAAACAAACAAACTTTGATCTCCAATTACGAGGATCCCTCAGTGACGTGCGTTGCGCCCCCAACAAAAAATAAAAACCTATATATGTATCTACATACATAATATAAGGAAGGTGAGAAAATCTGTTCTCGCCTCTTGGCTTTTATGATGCCAAAAAAAAAAACGCACCCTTTTGGCCTAACTAACCTTGGGCGGGAATCGGGCAAACAACAAATATATATTTATTGTTGGGCTTGCGGAACGCGCCTACCTGAGGAGGAGGAGGAAGCCGGGCCTTACCTGGGATCGCTGCAGAGATAAGATCGTACCCAGAGGGAGATGGGGATACCTTATGCTATTGTTTCCAAGGGGATAAACTGCTGTTTCATTCCCCAGATATAGATACAGATACAGATACGGTTCTGCCGATTAAAGATACAGTCACAGATACCGCCAGATAAATGTGATACGACAGTTTTGACTAAATAATACGAGTAAAACTTTACAAATCTAAGCGAAAGAAGTTATAAATTTCTATATCTACATATATCTATATCCAAAAATTGCAATAAAACAATGTTATCCCGTTTAAATTATTATCTACCTTCTGTATAAATCAAAAAACTTCCTTTTCTTTTATAAAAATACTAATTTTTTAATCAAAAACTTAAAACCTATCTATATAAATGACCATCTCTATGCCTAGAACCTTTGTCATCACATTTATTTATCCGAGAACGACACAAAGTACTTTGCACTCTCAATTGACTGACAAAAAGACAGGCTTTAATTCAATTTTCAGTGGGAGATATTCGATGCGGGGTTGCAGAATCGAAAGAATCGCCCTTGGATAGTTAAACACAGATGTTTCGAGTTTTGCAGGTATAGACAGGTTTCTATAATTAAAACGCAGACTCCTCCCGTTGATGAACCCAAAAAAAAAAAAAAAAAAAAAACAGATTGTAGATTGTCAATAAAGAACAATAACAGCAATGGGAAGACAATAACAGATCGAGTGCAGGAATTAAGTGTAATGAACCCACCTGACCCACTGTGCACGCCCCCAAAACCCAGCAAAGCTACAAATGAGGCATTATTATAGCGAAAATCAAAAGCAAAGTCTATTGATTCAAAAAAGAAAACTAGAAATTTACAAGTGGCTGTAATATTTGTAATGCATTTAATGGTTTTCTCTCTGATACGATGCCAAATTAATGCGATAGCCTAGTGCTTCAAGTGTTTGATGATTGAGGCTTATGCCTTTGGCATTCGCATTTGTATATTATTATTTTTATTTTTGATTTTTCTTAGTGTTTTCATTTGGCGTAATCTTATCGCATTGCCACGGGCCAAACTTGGCAACTGGCAAAATATAGAAAGAACCTGAGAGATATGGTGAAAGGAATGGGAATTGAAATTGAATCACCGACGGCGACTGGCGCCTCAGCGCGTAATTGGAGATTGGAGAAGCCAAGTGCCGACCGTCAACCATTTCTGGTTGGATCTTCGCTAGGAAATGCCAGGTGAACGACGACGATTATGGCAATATATATGGTTATCAAGGGCGCAGAGAAAGAGAGATTTGTTTTTTAAGTAATTACAGTGTGTTTGCTAGTCGATAAGCCAGTCAGTCATTAATATCACTGGATGTTAATGTGGGGATAGTACAAATTCTAAAATTGAATAGATTACTCAATTCTTTAAGCTTGTTTCAATATTTAAAGGTGCATTTTTGGGTTTATTTTAGTCGAAAAGAGTTTCGAGTTTGGTTAGAAATATTGAAAACGACTTGAAACTGTTTATTAGAAATATCATATAGATGTTATAGACTTATGTATATACTTATATTCAAATATATTTCCACGAAATTATGGCTTAAGATACAAATAAAAATTTTAATTTGTAGGTTTTTATACAAGTTACAATTGAAATTAGCAAAATAATTAAACTTTCTTCGATACAACCGGAGCAGAATAGATTTTTAGACATTTAGAGTTTAATTTTGAGATTTTCTAAACAACTAAACAACTTATCGGTTATATATATCTATATTACTGATTCTAAGCCAAGTATTTTGTCTATTTTAATATATATAGAACATATATAATATTTCGATAAGAATCACAATAAATGGAACACTTTTACCCCCCCGGGGGGTTTTTATCCTTACCGAAATTACTTTTGTAATGATGCTGATAGGCTTGTAAATTTGTATTGTTGTTGCCATTGCCATTGTTGCCATTGTGATGGCCATAGTGATGATTATTATTGTTGTTATTGTTATTATTATTATTGTTGTTGTTGTTGCCACCAGCATTATGGCTAAGATTATGCATTTTGGATGGAATCCGATAACCGGACTCATAATGTTTATACTGATTGTAGGTGAAGCGCATTTTGATGGATTTCTACTGTATTTTCTCCTCTCAAAATTTTTTGACTATTTTAATTCATTGAGAATTAATGTACTATTCGCGCAGTTTTTTCTTTTCTCTTTGTTTTTGTTTATTTTTCACTCTTTCTACTCTCTCCTCGAGCTTCTCGTTCTCTTTTTGGGATAAGTGCTTTTAGTATATTTTATAATTATTTTTACAGGCATAGGTTTTCTTCTTTTCCCTCTGACTAATTGTTTTGTTTTGTTTTTTTTTTTGGTAATTATTGTTGTTGGCACATTTAATTGATGTTGTCCTTTAATATAATTGATTTCATTTGGTTTTTTATCATTTCATTGTGATATGTTTTGTACGTTTGTTTTTGTTTGTTTATTTTGTTTCTTTCACAATAAATACGTCTGCAGTTGTTTGTTTTAAGCTTTAAGTTTGAAAGAAATGGGGGAATTATAAAAATTGATTAAATTTAATTTTATTAACGTAAGAAAAACGCGCACGCATCGCTTCGTAATCGAAAACGTAAGGAAAACGCGTCCAAACACGGTACGGAATGCCTCGCTTTACATTTGTATCTCGTTTCGTTTTGTTTTGTTTTTGTCATTCGCCTTTTTTTCGTCTCTCTCTCTGTCTCCCTCTCTTCTCGCATTTATTTATTTATTCATATGCCCGTTTAATGTTGTGGCTTTTTTTTACATACCAACACCGACTAAAACTAAAGCCCAGCGATGATATAAAAAAAAATTGTCGTTTTCTTTTTAAGCACGCATATATTTTTTAATCGCCGGCGACGGTTTAAAGTCCATGGGGGCAAAAAAAAAAGCCTTAAATGCTCATTGCAATGTGGGGAAGCGAGAGTTTATATAGATATTGATGGTGTCTGGTGATAATCGTTGGCTTAAGTGCATTATTTTTCCCTTTCCCCAAATAACTGGTTCCATTGTCCGAGGAGGTGTTTTTTTTTTTTTGCTCCTTTAGTTTCCTGGTAACGCGCTCTCATTTTTTTTCCGCCACATAACATATTATTTACTCGTTTACAGTTACAGTTCCTGTTCTACTTGTTGGGACTGGCTCCCTTTTACTTTTGCGAAAAGGAATGCATATATAGGGTTTATATGGTATATATGGTATATATGGTTAAAGCCCTTTAAAATGGCAAATTCCGCAAGGTCTCCCGGTCCTATCTTCGTTAATTTCGTTTAGGAATTTACACGCTGCGAAAGGAAAACCAAAAACCTGTCTTTAAGCTTGAAAACGATATTAAATATGATTTCTAGAACTTAAAATTAAAACAGTTGACCGGTTTTAAGAGGTACGTGGGGCAATTTAAAAAAAAGAGCCCAAGTTCCTAGGCAGTTTGTCGCCAGAGAAATATATTACAAAAATTGTTTCTGGATTAAATCAATTTATAAAAAAGAATAACCCTTTTATAGCTTACTTTTCCAAACTAAATCGGTCGAGATTTGTCCTCACAATACAACATTTTAGTTGCTAACTTGAATACTACCAAAAAGTAGGCAATATTTAAGCCATATCCCCATTTAAACAACACTATTGATTAAACATAACTGTAGATACTGCATAACTATTGTCTAGATACTGTTGATTTTGTCAGTTATCTTAACTTGTGTTGCTGGCTTTAATCTACGATC
This sequence comes from Drosophila parvula, assembly GCA_018904695.1. NCBI lineage: Eukaryota > Metazoa > Arthropoda > Insecta > Diptera > Drosophilidae > Drosophila > Drosophila parvula. The sequence continues at coordinate 33,820 of JAEIIG010035289.1, read as the reverse complement.
GATAGAGTGTGTTGGCTGCTATATAATTTTGAGGAAAAACACTCTTTTTCACAGTGCATTTGGTCAGAGTTTGGTGGCTAATCGAGCAAACTTGATGCAGTGACACAGATAATTGTGTTAGCACCAACCGATCGACCCCGCCCCCTTCTTATGGCCACTGGGGCTTGGTTTGGGTCTTTATTTATTTCTTTATTTCATTTTTTTTTTTTTTTTGACAATCAAATGCCAAGGCAAGTTCTTGGCTTGATTAAATGCTAATTGAAAGTGTACGGTGTATTTATCAGCAATCGGTTTCATACCGAGCGGCAAGTGTGTAATCTGTGTGTGTGTCTGAGTGTGTGCGAGTGTGGTGTGGCGAATGCCGTTGTTGGGCTTTTGTGAAAAATCATGATCTTGTTTCATTGACCCACATTGTTCGTGTAATAAACGAAGCATAAGTGAGCAGAACTAAGCTGAACCTTATCTGATTTAAGTGGGGATCGCAATTCGATTTTTTTTTACAAATATTTAAAAAATCGATTACGAACAGCACAACACAATGATCTGGGATGAGAAAATCTCTCCCTGGGATAGGTTTAGGGATTAACTGAATTAATCCATAGTTGCAGAAACTACTCATTGATAATATTACAATTACAATACCTTCTTTTAAGATTTCTGCTGTTTTCCAATAGAAAGATATTATTTTTAATAAGAATATTCAGTTAATTAAACTAACACACCTGCGGTGTGGAGTCAGTTCTAAATTAGAGGCTCTTAAAGAAATTGTTTTTAGCCCTATTTATGCCTATATTATGCCTTAATTCATAACCCATTATAACACCTGATCTAATGGTTATAAAGAAGAAATCCTCTGCCCATATTGAAGAGACTCATGTGAAGAGCTCGCTAGCATATTGTACTTTAAATTGGTTTATGGATTCTGCCATTATCGATTTTTGTTTCAAGTATTTAGCGGCATTCTCAACGCTTAAATTAATTTGATTTCTTTTTCCCTTTTTTTTTTGCACAGCATTTTTTCGTGTTTTTCTCATTTCTTTCTTGTTTTTTTTTTGGTTATTGGCCGCATTTAAATTTGTTATAAACAAACGAATTTTACGCGTATTTTGGTATGTGAGAATTTTTGGCGGGGGGGAACTCACAACAAGCAGAAAGTGAATTAAATGAAAATAATTTGTATGTATTTAATTTTTTCTGTTTTTTTTTTTGCGCTCTTTGGCTTTTTGGAGATTCTCGGACGGGTCCGGGACTTTTTTGGGTTCCGGTTCGGTCTGTTGTGGTCTGTGGGTCTCTGGCTTTGCGACTGGAACTGACTTTTAATAGACTGTCCGCCGAGCACTCGCCTCACCATACACACACACACACACCCGTATCCCCTTCCCCAAAACCATTTTCATTCCCATTCCCTTTCTCGAAAGGCGATAAGATAAACCGCGCGCAGACTGAGAAAATCGGAGTTTCTTAGAGGTTTCCCTCTATATATAAAAAAAAATAGTTTTAGTTTAGTGTATTTTCTCTAAATTGCAAAGGTATTTAAAAAAAATGCAACCAACATTGGAATTTGAAAAAAAAAAAAAAAAATAATAATATCTATTTTTCTTTATATAACGAAACATTTTCCCTAAGAAAATGTAAAAAATTGACTTTTAATATTTGTTTTTTTGTTTTAGATTAACTGGAAATTAGAATTAACATCTTTATTCCTTTGTAAATATTTTTTTTTTTCATCTAGCTAAAATTCTACAATTTTATACTTAAATAGGGAATCAAAGAAAAAGAAAGTTTTCCCGGTTTTTTTTTTATTTTCCCAATTTCTCTGCTCGACGATTTAATCTTTATTTAGTTTTCAGCGATCAGACTATGATTTCCCAGCTGATAAAAATTCGCGGCACAAAACTATTTAACTTTTTTAAATAATAATAAACGTTAATTACGCACATCACACCACCAATAACCACAACAAAAAAAGGCGACAAACAGCAACAAAAACTTAAAAAAAAAAAAAATTAAAGTGCGAAAGATTTTACCACGAGTTCGTAACCGAAATGCCGTAACTCGCAAACCGTAGGCCGAAAACCGTAGACCGTAGACCCGACCCGACCCGAACGTAGAGACCGGGGACCGTGAACCGTTAGCGTAGCCGTAACGATGTGAACACTTACGCTGAGATCGATGAACTAAAATCCGAAAAGAACGAAACACTGCAATGATGCTGCCGATAGGGGCATGGTATTATAAGTACAAGGTAGTCTCGTGAGCAAAATGAGGGTCTTGAACACGAGCACAAACGGTCGACCAGACCCTTAAACCCGAGCGCTTCGGCAGCCAATGAGACCACCTTGTACTTACTCTACCATGGATAGGGGGAAAGAGAGAGAGAAAGAGAGAGAGAACGCGCGCGGAATCGCCAGTAGGAGGCGAGCTGAGCTGGGCTGCCCCACACCAAGGCAAGCGAGCGAGCGAGAGAGCGGGCAGCAACAAGTGTACGCGTGGCCGAATGACGACAACGGGTTTAATTGATTTCCATGTGTGCGTGAGCCCAACGCGCGCCCCGTTTTTATTTACTGCTGTTGTGCCTGTTGTTGCTTGTGCTGCTGTTCTCGTTCGGCACTGATTGCAAACGCAGAATGATAAAGCAGCAACAAAGCGTGGGCGAGGCGAAGGGGGAGATTGTGAAGTGCGAGAGTCAGAGAGGGAGAGAGCAATTGAAATCAATATCAACAGATCTGCAAGAAAGCATCGCTTGCTCTGCCAAACTGCACTCGCTCTCCCCAGCCAACGCTTCTAGCACTGTTTCGCTCTGTTATGCTCCTGCTACGACGCTGCGTATGCGCATTGTTTTAGGGTGGACCTATTGCCGTAAATTAATTAAAATCGAAGGAAAGTGTTTGGAGCATTTAAAAAACATGTTAAAAGAAAAATCATACACATAATATTTAAAAGACAAATCCTTTAAATTAATACATTTATTATTAGTTCACTTTTATGAACAAACTATATTTTTTAATCCGGATACCTCTGATAAGGTGTAATTTAGTAGACTTGCAATATTTTACCTAAATATATATAGGTAATAGGTAATAAACCACCATGAGAAGGTTCAGATCTAAAAAGATTAAAGCATTAAACAAATTTCAAAAGGATCGCCCATACGCACAGCGTGGCCTTATCGCGCATATTTAATCTTATATGTATATATATTTACAGGAAACAAACATGTCTCCTGAGTGTTATTTTAGTCGGATTATCAAATATTTAGATTTTCGTTTACATTTTCCCCGTTTTCCCATAACATACATATGTATGTCCATCCCACTGTGTGTATGTGTGTGTATTTTCAAGTGTAGCGACGATGCGTGGCTGTTAATTAACACTAGGCAGCACACGTTCGCTTTGCGGTCAATTGCAGACAGTCAGGGCCACTCTACAACTCTACAGAACGGAATGCCAACATAGGTTCGCACATAGGCATGTACAACGGCTGATAAGTGGACAAACATACAAACATTAGCATTAGTATATACACTGTGCGAAAATAAATTCATAAACGCAACGTCACTTGTTTAATTTAAAATTGAAATATATATATAGATATATATATATTGCTATAGTTTCCTGACCACACCAAACCTGATAATCGACAAGTTAAAAATTTCTCGCGAAGCAATAAATTAAATTAAATCGAATTTAAATTTTTTCAGTGCATATTTGTTAATCATTCACTTGAACACAACTATTTGGCAAGTGTGACCAATAATGGCAAAAGCTCACACCAACATATTTGAGTCAATTTGCGTTTAATTTGATTTGATCTATTGAAAATGTATTTATTTAATTGCCATTCTTACTTTCACAAAAAACGCACTAAGATCCAATTCTATTTTTCCCCTTTTCCACCACACATTTGAACTCTAATAAAAATCTCTTGTCATCTTCAGGCCTATAAAGTGTCATTAAAAAATCTGGTGTGCAGCCATAACGGTGCATTTTTCGAAATTTGTTTGCCCCAAATTTGGTCACACCACAGTCACGCGTAACGAGGGGGGGCAGTGGTGTAGGCAGGCGGTGGGAGGTGGGGTGGCCGGCCACATGTCAAATGGCTCAGCTGAGCGGACAGCTGTGAAGAGAGCGCATCGCGTCGGCTTTTCTGCTGCTCTCTTTCTCACGAAAACACACGAAGCGATCCGACCAGCGATCGTGTCAACAACAATAACAGTAACAGCAATGGCGTTAATTTTCTATTGGTCGCCGATGGCGGCACAGTGGGGCATAAAATAAAGTTAGAGAAAAATAATAATACAATACTGATTTATTGTAATTGAAATTATTTTTATTATGTTAAGTTTTTTTTAATTTGCAAGACATCCATATATTTGAATTTGAAGTTGGTACTTCTACGCATACAAGGCTTTCTTTTCGAGTTTTTTTTTTTTAAGTTTAAGCTTTTTCTACTGTTTAAGCATCGATTTTTTAGATTCGATCCACTGTACCCCTCCAAAAAATGTGTGATGCCCTCCTTGGCGGTTGATAAAAGCCAAAAACATTGCCGACAACAACAAATATAACAGTAACAAAACAAATACAGCATACAACACATGTAAATTGTCATCGCCGACGTCACCAACCCAGAAAAAAAGAATAAAATAAAGAGAGCACGCGCACACCTCAATCCATGTTATCATAAGAATAGCAACCACAAGTGATGGTATGTAGTTTTATATTTTTTTTTTGTCTAATTTTTTATTCCGACATAGCATTGAAAATGAACAACGTGGGCAGGGGGCGGAGGGGATAGGGCAGAAAAGAGGGAGCGTGTGTGCGAAGGTAACATCAACATACGCATACATTCATAATTAATATTGCGCATACGCAACGTTGACGCCTATTTTTTTTTAGTTTTTGCGTGGTACCACGAATTTATGTTATCAAAGGAAAGGTAACACTTGTTCCAACGATTTTTCGTTCTTTTAATTTGTAATTCTTTGAATAGCTATAATAAAAATCCATTTAATAAACAAAACAATGTGGGAAATTCATTTGCCTTTATTCTAGAATCTAAATCAATTTGTAATGGCTTTATAATTGCATTTTAATGGATTACTATAACTGAAATATATCATTTTATTTATATGATTATTAAAGAATCAGTTTGTAAATGTTTTATAAAGTTAGTGGATATTTCAGAAACTTCCCATGGTCTGGAGTTAAAGGAAGTCTTATACCTTCTTCTCTAGCTATAAAAGGTATTTTAAATGTTCTCTTGGCTCCTAAAATTGTAATAATAACATATTCCCAAGGGTTTGTAAATCGATAATCTTATAAACGCATCGTGTACAGTTTAGCTCGATTCGTGCTGAAATTTAATTAATAATAATTACCATTTTTAATGGTTCGCCGCCGCACATTTGTCACTCTCGGCTATGTATAATTTATAACATTTTGTTCGTTGACAGAACGACGAAATCCCCCCGACAAACCCCCTGCCACCGTCATATGATGATGATTATGATTACATCTCATGTATTTGCTGATATTGTCGTGTTGTCGCTGATAGTTTGTTGTTGTTCCGATGAATGTATTATATTATACCCTACTTTTAGTGCGTGGCGACCTTAGCCATGATCATAGCCAGCAACGACAACAAGAAAAAAAAAACACAGGCAACAATATCAGTTGGGTATTTGTCAAGGTTCAAGGTTACAACCTGCACTTATTAATAAGGTTTATTGTACTTTTGTTTCATCACCTGCATTACTCTAGTACAGCCAACAAAAAAAAAACAACAACAACAAAATCAACTATAACAACTGAAGCAACAATAAGTCTACAACAAAAGTTGCTTGACCCGCAGGAGCAATTGGCTTCTATAATTATTTATACGATGTTTCATTTGTTTCGGAATTTTTCCAGTTTCCGATGTTGCAACGAATAAAAAAGCAATACAGGCACAGCCTGGATTCAAATAATAATTAGTACAAAAAACGCAAAAATATACTTGATATATTTACATTAATTTTACCTCGCCTAATTTGATAAATAAACCCATGTAAACTCTGAAATTCATTAAAATCAATAGATCGTTTCCTTTTTGTTAGTTTAAACCTATAAATTCTGCATATATGTACTTCTTTTGTAACCTTTAATCATATTGCTGCGAAACGGACTGTCTGTTGGCACATTTCTTTAATTCAAATTCGTTTTGCTTCGATATGTTTTTGATTGGCACTCTAATTAGTAAAGCTCCCAAAGATTGCCAAAAGTATTTCCAATCATTTGTCTCCGCATTCTTGCTTTTTGCGTCTTGTTTTTTTTTTCCTGCTTTTCATTGACCAATCGAAAATCGGCCAGAGATCTTTGATATAAGAGAAACATTTTCACATTGAACGGATGCTGTACATTATGTGATATATATCAACATATTATACATACGCAGCCCAATATCTTAATCATGTTAAATGCTTAATCACGATCTCGGACGATTTATTTCGTATCGATTAACGCTCGTCTTCGGTTTCCCCTGGGCTCCTAACCAATTCGCTTTGGACTCGCGACGCCACGGCAAAACGCTAACAACAAAAATAAACACAACAAGATTTAAAGAAAAGAAAAAAAACCATACAAAAATATCGTTTGAACCTTTTTCGTCAACATTTTTTGGTTCAAGAATTCTTTTTGATATTTCGTATGCGCTTGAATGGGAAGAACACACGTCTGGTTGGAACAAAACGATAAAGGAAATAGATTGAACTATTTCTGATTAAGTTTTCATATGAAAAAAAAAGAAATATAAGTATTTGAAATTCTTTTTTGAAATTCGTACAGCCCAAGATATATTTGTATACCATTTTTTTTTTGTGTAGATAAACCAACAATTGTTAACAATTCTTTTTACATTTTTGGGGTAAACAATTTTATATAGTTTTCACTATTTTGTATAGAAAAAAAAAGAAACCAAAAACGAAACACCAGACACGAAATGTTATTGAAAACGTTGTGCGTTGGCGCTTTTTTTTACGGCGACTGCTGATCGTAAAAAAGTTAAATCAACAGTCTGAAAAATCGCGAAAACCAAATTGTTATTCCTTGTTGCACGTACGCGACGCGAACGGACAAAAAAAAACACAATAGTAATAACAAAATAACAGCATCAACTTCAAAAGATACAACAAAAAAAAAAAAACAACAACAATCGTGGAAAAAGAGTTTACGACTTCTTTTATTATTATTTTTATTTTTCTTGTGTTTTCTTTGTGTTTCATTAATTTGCCTAAATTTGTTGTAATTGTTTTGCCAGTGTTTGATTTAATTATAGCAATGGCAGGCAGCAGCAACAGCAGCAATGGAAGATATCACGCATACGCCGCATTGGCTGACCGGCGATCTCAGCTGTTAAGCGCATGCTCGGTTAAGCGTTAACAGTAACAATAAGGCCAGGCTAACAGTGCCCTAACAACACTAACAATCAACTGTCTGATGTTATCGGCAGCTCTCTTAACTTAATTAACAGATATTATTAATTTAAATCGATTAACGCGGTCTTAATCGATTTCTATGTCTTTCGATGTATTCTAATTTGGATTCAAAGTTTGTAAGGAATTAAAGAAAATCAGGATCATAAGGCGAATCGATTTGGCCAAGATCGTTTCTTTATATTTCCTTGAAAAGATATTAAAACTACATGTGTTTTTTTTTTTTTTGTAAGTGAAACCCCCCTTAGAAATGAAGTAAGACATTATTTTTCTAATTACTTAATAATTCTTTTAAATATATTTGAAAGCTTAACGTTCCGGAGAAACCCCTGATTGTCCCTGTTTTGGCATAGTTATCTCTTGGGCTCTGCTTCTTCTCGCACTTAATGGGAATCATTGCGCGTGTCTTCTAATCACCAGTTTCTTTTCTTAGATTATGCAAAGGCGCTCGAGCGCACAGACAGCGATAAAATTGGGGGCCAAAGGGAGCAGCAAAGGTGTTTCAGGGATCGTACACCATGGGGCCACCACAAAAGCTGAGAAAGCCGACTACTTTTTAACGCCATACCCCCCAAAAAAAAAAAATAATAAACGAAGAGAGAGGAGAGTGAGTGCGAGATAAGCTGTTAAAAAAATACTCGACTTTTGCTTATTTTTTTCTCGGTTTTGTTTGTTGTTTTTTTTTTTTTTTGGTTCATATTTTGAACTTCCGGGGGATCTATGTTTATTTTGGTTGAGAGTAACGTCGGAATTAATTTTGTGGGTGGTTCTTGGCTGGTGTTTTTACCTCTTTTTTTTTTGTTATTTAGCATCACGTGGCTTTGAGATAGGAGATAAAAGAGCATGACAACACACTCTTTTCTAGTTTTTGCACAATTAACAATGTTGATTATCGTGCGGCATTACTTGAAACGTACGTAAATGGGCCACGCCCACTATAACCCCACTTTGATCAATATTGAAAAGAGTCAGTAAAAAATAAGGAAAATAATAATAATAGTGAAATGTAATTTGCATTTGCGCTTTAAATTGATTAGCGATTAGCATAGAGTATCTAGTTGCAGGGGATTCACACTGAAATCGTTCGAGAATCAGATCCAATTATCGGGTTATCTATTTCCTATATCTTTAGACCCGACCCTTGTTGAAATTTTCAATTCTAAGTAGTTGGAAAATGTCTAAGGTATATTTGAAGTATTTTTTTAAGCAAATACCAAAATGTTTTAAATTATGAATTTAATTTCAAGACGTAAATAAATCCCTTTCTAACCCAAATAAGTTTAAAGCTAATCCTATTTCAAATCGTAGATAAATCCCTTTCTACCCGAAATAAGTTCAAAGCATAAGAAAGGCTTGATCTGTAGAAGAAAAGTGGAATTCTTATCGGGAAACGCCTCTCTCTAAAACGAATTGTAAATTAATTAAGAACCAAATAAATTGCTGTTAATTGATATATTTGTGTTTGGTTTATACTTGTCGTGCGTTTTGTTCAAAACATAGAGAGAGAGAGGAGAGCAGAAGATCGGGAAAGATGACTAAAACCTATTCTCAATGTCACGAAATGCGCTAAATAATACATTTCTCCAGCCCCTCTTTTTGCTCTTTCCCCAATCTCTATCTCTATCTCTCTATTTGTATCTGTATCTTCTCGCACAGCCTTCACATTTTGTTATTCTTTTTTTTCTTCAAAGAATTCTTCTATGGTTTCTGGCTGTGCGAATTCTCTGCGATTTATTATTGTTTTTGTTTACACACATCAGCATATAATTTTCTTCGTCTTGCCCGAATCATTATAATAGGAAGAATGCGTAGAAAAAGTATTTAAAAAAAAGGAGCATGAAAAAATGCCCATCGAAAAATGTGTGGGAAACGCTGCCGCGCCTCGAGATCTGTCGACATTTTTTGCATTTCCGAAAATATTTATTTTATCGCCAGCATTTCATGAATGAAAATATGTAAAGTTTGTGTTATCATCTTGTATTATTAAGACTTTAAGAAATTATAAAAAGTAGTCTAAGTAGAGCCTTTTTCTTTAATATATTCACTTGAACATTCAAAATCTGAATGAAAATCGTGCTTATACTTTATGAATAAAAATCTGTTCAATTTCTGATTCATTTTCAGCTGAATTATTTGATTGATTGCCAAAAAACAAAAAAAAAAAAACAAAGAGAAAGACAACGAGCAAAATAATAAATAAAATAAAAAAAAACATTAGAAACATCGAAATAATCAAGAAAACGGAAAGAGAGCCCCCCAAAGAAATGGAAGAAATGGAGAAGGAGATAGCTCTCAGCTCGGGCACGCTTGTGTCACGTGACTTGAGAGTCAAAACAAAAGCCGCAGCAATCAACAAAAACAAAACAAATCAAATTAAATCCACAAAGAAAAGGCACAGAGGGAAAAAACACAGTAATAATAACAACAACCAACGCGACACAATCAAAGTAATTTTTTTTTTTAGATGCTGCGATCCTCAATCGCAGGTCTCAATCAAGCGGTGTCCATCGAGAAACTGCGAACAAATCGCAATCTTCGTCATACACCGAAAACAAATGATTTTCAAAAGATTAGGTAATAGATCGGGATGAAATAAGGTATTATTATGAGGTACATCAACAACCGAGTCGATCTAGCCATGTCTGTACGTTTCTAAGCAAAGAAGTCTCTCAGTTTTAAAGTTTTCTGAATAAAAAAATGGGGAAATCAGAATGAAACAAGGTATTAATACGAGCTACATCAGCAGCAGAGTCGATCTAGCCATGTCTGTAGGTTTTCGAGTAAAGAAGTCTCTCAGTATTAAAGGTATCTGAATAAAAACAATACGAAAATAAATATAGGAAATCGAAATCGTAAAAAATTCTGCATTTCTCAAGGTATTTTTTTTTTAAATTAAGTGTAAAAGCAAAATAAAAAAATCAGAATGTATTAAGAAATAATTAAATAATAACATGGCTATATTATAAATCAAATATGTATCTATTATGTTACAAATAAGTCGCATCGATCTTCTATTAAACATAATATTAATTTGGTTTTGTGTAGTTATCACATCGCCCGCCGCCGCCGCCGCATACAAATACTACTTTCTCGTCTATTCGCTAACATATTTCGTAGAATTCGTATTCTATTTGGCAGTGCCGAAAAAGTCGAGAGAATCGCGAGACAGTCGCTAGCGAAAAGTAAACAAAATCTTATCAGACACCGCTCACGCCCAGCTCATAAAGATACACACACTCAGATACAGACTACACAGGCTACGGCTATACACGGGCTCAGATACAGATACATTCGTATAAACTTATGTACATCTACATATGTACATTGGACGTCTGCGCTGCGAATTTCACAATACAAAGCGAAATAAAAACAACAATAATACGTTCAACGACGAAGTATGCCAACAATCTGTATACGCTCTACGAAATCCACAGATTTGTCTATTGCCGGAAACGGAGTGTTTATTTCGATTTAAAGTTGAATTAAATTCAAATTTAACACAAATTCCATAAATATATAATATATTATATTTAAATCATATGGTTTTAATACGAATATTAAGCTTGACAAAACATAACCACAGATATTGAAAAAAAAAACAAAAAGTGTGCACATAAAATTCTCAAGTACGAATTTGGAGACACCAAAGCCGCTCGTAGAAACATTAAAAAAAATTGAATTTAATAGAAGGGTATTTGCCCAGTCAACCTGTGATTGAAATAGTATGGAAAACCCTAGACCGATGGCAATCGTCAAGCTTGGACGTCTGCGATTTGACTTGCCAAAAAAAAAAAAAAAGAAATACAAAAATCAAACTAATTGCAAGACTCTGTCTGAGCAGTTCAAGTATGATGTGTGTGGTAAATGGTGTTGTAGTCGGGGGTCTTCATGGTCTGTCTCTGATCGTTAAACTGCGGTCGCAGACAGCGTCAAAGAGGAAGCAGGGTCGGTCTGTAATCAAAATGCGAATGCGAACTACTTCTCCGATCTGATGTGATCTGGTTTGATTTGGTTTTTCGGTTCGTCGCAGAATCAGAGAGAGAGAGAAATGGGATCCCAAGCCCAATTATCTCGGTGTCTCGGAAGGGGTAATAAACTAACGATGAAAGTGCACCCAACACAAGGGGATTTTAGTTTTAAATAATAATTAAAAATATTTAAAAAAGTGTCTAATAAAAGACCGAGGAATTCCCGACTAATATCTGCGCATTTTTCTATTTAAGAATAGGTTAAGAAACGCTTAAATCATAGTGGTTAAATTATTACAATCCTACCTATTCCCCTAGTGTAAATCCTTCGCACGCGTTTATTATTATTTTTGCCAGACCCCTCCCCAAAGTTGGGAGTTAGACACACGTGTCGTTTTATTGACCAGACAAAGCCCCTCTCAAGGCAGAGCATAACTTCATAATCTCTTACATACAAACGATAAATACAAAAGGTAAATATTTACACAAGAGAACCCAACACAACGGGCGAAACAGAAACAGTGGGAATGAAAAAAAAAAAAATAATAAAAATAGGAAATAGTTCAAACAGGTATGTTTCTTTGAGTTATAGTATTTATTCATTATTTCTGTGTATCTGCTGACCCCTGAAGAACATCATCTCTGGGCGCCGGTATTTGATTTGGTTTTTTTTTGTTATTGTTTTTCTGACCAGTGTTCGAATAAATGAAGGGTTTATATATGTTTACTAATGTTTACTACATTTCTATTTCACTTATTTTGGCTTAAAATGTATATTATTAGGATTTGAGACTACTAAGAACGCAAAGTGATTTTTTCTCTGCTGAATTATTCATAACCAGCTATGCAAATGATCTGATGATATTTGCACTTGTTATGATAGTGTTATTTAGACAGTTTGAGCCTATTCATATTCAAATTAAGCCATTTTCGACTCATGTGAGTTGGAGGAACGCTCTCTATAGGATCGGGAAAATTCATCTAAAGGCAGCTCTAAGTTGTTTTTCAATTGTTCCCCCGCCAGCTACTCTTTTATGATATTACTTTTCTATGCATATGTACATATATATATATATACATATGTATAAATTTTAATTGTGTTGCTTATATTCTGCTGAATGGGATGAAAAACGTTCGTTTAGCACTTAAATAATGAAAGTAAATAGGCAAACAAAGATTTCAAATGCGTTTCTGGCTCAGTGTCGCCACCCACACAACAAGGCAAACACACACACACACACACCTATTGCTATCTCGTTTCGTCTTCAATTAGAGTCGATGGACCAAGACCGCCTCCACTTACTCACACATCCATTAACAACAAAAAAAAAATAGAAATAGGAAAAGAAATTCGGACATACGAATATTTTATACCCTAACAATGATTACTAATTTTATTTTTGATACGGTCTTTAAATCTTAATTATTAATTATTAAATAACAAAGCAGATTGTGCGCATAACAGCGATTTAAGTGCAAATAACAGACATAACATCACTGTTAATGGGTATCTACAGTAGTATTGCAAAAACATCGATAATATATCGATAACCATTGATATATACTCACAGTTCCTAATGTATCCTATTACTTAGCTTAAGACAAAGCCCAGAATACTCTCCACGAGGGTATATATGTATGTATGTACATAATAATAAAACACACAACTCACACACTCCCCACTTATTATTTGCCAAAGGCTGGACCCCTCCCCAAAAAAAAAAAATTTCTATTATATTTGGGGCTCGTCAACCAAAACAGAAAACGCCAAGAAAACAAGCCGCTCAGCCTAATGTACACAAATAATTTGGATGATTTGTATCTGTCCAAAGTGCAAAAAAGTCTGAAGACCGAACATGAGAAGAGGTTCGTATGCGCAATTCAGGTATTATGCAGCACACAGGTGAGAATCATCTTTGGGAATAGCATTTCCGTATATTTGCTATTTTTTTAAAAGAAAGTTTAAAAAAACAGAAAAGAAAGCAGTGCAAGATAATATAATAAGAAACAAAAGGTTTAATATTACAGTCTGTATGTAAGCAATAACTATTGTTAATCTATTATTTTTAATTGAATAAAATATATAGACATTTCTTATAGACATTTATATATTTTAATTCAGCTTAACAAAAACATGGCCTTAAATTTCATCCAAAAGTATAAATAAATATAATAAATTGCCTTGTGTGGACATTTTTCTGAAAATTCAAGTAAAATTAGACATTAAACTAGAGCAACCTTCTATCTATCTCGCTCGTGCACTCGCTCTCGCCTTAGATTGTTAGTCGAGTTTAAAACCATGGTAGTTTTCTTAGTTTTTAAAAGAAATTAATTTTGTAAAATACCTTCGCTGCCCATCATTTTATTTTTGGAACTTCGCCTGATACGAACAAAGGTATTTTAGAGCACTTTCAAGATACTGATGTTACAAATGTTTTGAAGGCGATAAATACGAATGTGTACAGAAATGCGTAAAAGAAAAAGAAGCAAAAAAAAAAAGAGAAAAACAATAACAGAGACAGGCCTTTTTGATTAAGGCAAAGCGTTATTCTCGCTGCAAGTTATCATTTCTTCTTCGTTTCGTATTTTTCTCGTGCTGAGTCTGTGTGTTTTTGTCGATGTGAATGACACCAAAGAAGAGTTCAAGGACAGTGAATTGGATAGAAAACAACACAATATTACAAATAATTATATATGTGAGTATATATCAACAACAAAGTAACTCAATAAATATGTATAGAAAGTATTAAAACTTTGAAAATCTCAAAACGTTTGTTTCGAAAATTAGAAACTTGGTGAAATTAAAAAAACCCAAAAAACACTGCTAAGAAATAAGTGCCAGGGCATGAATCAATATCCAATTTACGTCTCGATTCATCGCCGTTGATTATAATAATTCATAAATTAATAAATTAATAAATGTATGCGGCGCAGTGTCGATTGGTGCCAGTTGCTGACGTCACAGTCAATACAATTGATTTGGGCTGGCTGTCGTCGTGTCTTCCTTGGATTGCTCAAAATCGAAACAAAACAAAATGAAAAGAAAATAAAACCGCAACTCAAATATAAAAAAAATAAAATAAAAAAAAGATTCGGGTCTTCAGCCTGACAGCGTTTTATCAAAGGGTTAAACTGTTAAATGACTGTCAAAACAATCGTAATCTTCGCAATCGCCATTATGATCACTACTGTTCATGCTTTGAACTTTTGAATACTCTAACCGAGAGTGATCATGGAAATATCTCAACTAATTCTAGCAAATTTTTATTATTAATCATATATCTCAAATAGATAAATGGGTAAATTTTTTAATGAATATTATCCGTATTATTAGGGAATTCTTAAAACAATTAAAAATGATTCATATTCCAAGTTAGTAACTATTATTGGGTTGCTTATTTTAGTTAATCTATTCCTATTGAATCATTTATGAATATAATGAGATTTATGGATTTATCTGGAGAAGCCTGGATCATTTATTATGACTGGAATTCCCTGACCACTGTCGGCTATGATCGTGAAACGCACTATATTGAATGGAGTCTGTTCCCAGATTCCCAATTACCGACCTGCATAACGAATAAATTGCAACGATAATTTCCATTCGACCCACTCACTTGTGACTTACGAAACTCCTCCATCTAACTGCGTCTTCGTTGTCTCACCTGAAATGTACCCTTCGATGCCATTTGCAAACCGGCTAACGTATGAAGGGGACTCACCTGAATGACGACAACCAAAACGTGGTCGTGTACGTCACAACAAAAGTTGGAGAAAAGTTTTTCACTCGACGGCATTTCCGGACTACCCCCAACTACACTGGACAAAGCCCCACCTCAGTCACGTTGTGATGGTGTATCTTGAACTGTCGCAAGTAAAGCGATAAGTTTGAACATCTAAACTCTTTTTTATAGGAACTAACAAATAAAATATATTAACTATAACTTATATAAGTTAAGTACTCACAACCAAGGGTTAATTGAACAGGCTAAAAAAGTTTTCAAAGTATCAGAAAATACCAAAGATATTTAATTAGCTTCTTTAACTAGCTTCATTTTTTTTTAAAAGAAATTTTATACTTGTATAAAACAAGTAAATAAGCCATTGACATCCTCTTAATATGTTGCTTAATTAACTGGGCTTGAAGATTAATATTGTAAAAGGGTTTCACATTTTTTTCCAGTGTGCGTTATGGCCAATTGAGTTCTGTAATAGACAGGCAAAACAAGGGGAAGCCGGCTTCTGGTCTAGATCAATTTTCCAAGAATCGCTTCGACAGTTATTACGTTTTGACCTTAGACAAATTGTTGCTATCTTCGATAGCGTTCTCTCTGTTGCACTTTGCAATGGAATAGTCTGGCAACGTAATGGAAATTAAAGCTGCTATCAAATGATAATAAAAACAAAGTGGAGAATTCTAGATGCTGATCAGATCGCTAAGATTAAAAGCATTTAAGAGTTACATATATGCAAGAATTGGTTTATATTATTCAAAAAATGGGCCAGACATTTAGAATTTGTACATAGAATTGTTATTGTAACAAATAATCAGAGACATTATACAGATATTTCAAAGAGTGCACCTAAAATTCCCAAATACGAATTCAGCAACCTCGAGTTAGCAAAAATCCTCCTAAAAACAAACCTATAGATGTTTTACATTTATTATTTATAAGTTAAAATGATTTTCAAATCAGATATATCATTATTTTTAATTAGGCTATTGTCCGTCATTCTTAAATATAAGTAAACACTTTTTTTTTAATATGATAACGAGCGTGAAAACCATTATAATCAACGCGGGGAATTCTAAATTTTAAGCATAGCAAAGACAAACTGGATTTATGCTTGATGTGCACTTGTGATGTGATTCCCAAAGAAATAAAGAAAATTTCCCTTTCCCCAAGCGAGTGATTAAGAATGTCAAATGCAAATTGAAAGACTTTTAATAATTGCATATAGCATGTACATATGTACATTCTGTGAATTGGGGCAATCATTGTTATTGTTTTCACGGTCATCAGTTATTCAGCTTAATTTATTCAGAATTAATCTTTTCCATTCAGCTGATTGTGAAATATACATATATTTTAAATCGACCAGAAAAAGTCCTGATGACTCAGTCGATGGCAATTTTTAATTCATATCGGGTACAGTCACCGTGTATACGGTCATACTGTTTTCGATTGGCTTTGGGGATCTGAGCAAATGATGGCCTCATAAACGCTCTGATTGCATTTTATTGTCACCTGTTTGTCGCTGGGGGCTTTAACACACACAAAAGCAAACAGAAAGTCCCGAAAAAATGGCAAAAGAAAAAAATTTAATGGGGGCATATATAAATTTCGAAGCGGACTTATCGCCCGACTGGCATTACAATATCTTTATTTCGATTTTCGCGCTTTGCTTATTAAGGTTTGTTTTTTAAGGGAGCCATAAACAGCAATCCGAAAAATATAGGTATGCGAAAAAAGAAATTAAGTAGGTTTTCCATTTATATATGTATTTCTTTAATTTATAGTTGAAAAAGGTTCCAATAAGTTTTTTGATCACATAATATTCACTCTTTCCTAAACTCATTAACATTTATCCTACATTTGTTATATTTTGTAATTATCAATTACTTATTATTATTAATTTACTTCAATCAAATGCCAAGTTTAATCATAAATCTTTTACTGAGCAAAATCAACAGATTTCCCCTAAGGAAAGCTACAATTTTCTCTTGAGTAAGCTATAGCTTTTCCGTTCCTTCCTTGCCTGGGCAAACGTTTCTCTAAAGAATAAAATTGGAACTTTCTTACTTCCTGCTTTGCTTACTCAATCAAGAAAAACGCAAAACGTGATGTTCGAGAAAGCAACAAAAAATCAACACTTTTAATCATTTTGTTTTGAACGAAAAGTTGATTTGAATGATGCATCGACTTAGGGACCGGGACAATGATGAACTTGCTTGCTCCACCTGCTCGCTCTGCTCCCACCCATTCTTCCATATCATATATGCCTGTTTCTACCCTCCCATCAAATATACCATATACTATATTCATTTTATATGTGCGTGTCTGCTGGCGTCGCAATAACAAAATAATTGAGGTGGGCTCGCACAAAAGCACAAAAAACAGTGAATAAAAATTTCTACGTTTTTTTACGACTATGAGTTACCCTTTTTTTAACACTGAAAATGTATTTCTCTAAATAAATATATTAAAAATTTACTATATGTTTCGATTCCCTGTCAAGGTCAGTTATTATTTTTGCTTCTGCTCTTCTGCTTTTGATCATTAGCAGTTTGTCCCTGAATTCGTATTTGGGAATTTCAGAAGCAATCTTCTGCAACTTAATTCATATTTTCTTATATTTTAATATTCTGACTGTAAAAATCCATGTATGAAGAAGCTTATAAAAATCTTTTTATTATTGAGAGTTGAAATGTTGAATGTTTATAAGTTTCCACATTTTGGCACTTTAAAGTTGATGTACCAAGAGTTAAACGTTATTTTTGACAATTTCTAGAATCCAGAATATGTTTTTGTAAAGCTTAGCAAATAAGAGAATCCCTTAACTCTTCTAGTGTCGATAGCATCAAAACAAAAGATGAAAACGACAAACAAAAACAATCAACTTTAAGCCGATTGCCATTGAAATTTTTGGGTGAAAGCCAAGAGAGCAAATGAGAAACACACATATGGACAATTCGAGAGATATATGGATATATACATATTTAACAAAATAGAGAAAAATGTAGAGAAAAGAGAGCATTACTTTTGACAAACAACAAATTAGCGAATTTCGAGATAAACTATAATAGTGTCTCACCATCAACAACAAAAAACAAACAACAAATAAAACGATTTTCATACATAATTAAATTGATTAACTAAGTTGAAATTATTCAAGTCTCTGTTGTCGTTGCTCGTTGTCGAGCTTTGCATACTAAATAGGGACGAAAAAAAAAACAGCAACAAAACACCTGGAAACCGACTGACGGCGATGATGATCATTAAACTAATCTAGAGAGCAGAAAATTGTATTAAATTAACCGAAATGTAAGCAGAAAGAGCGCCGGGGCAAAAGAGTGTATATAAACAATAAACAATTGCTGACTAAGTCGAGTCACGAGACTTTCGATGCAATTAACGGACAGACAGAAAAGAGGGAACCGGAGGAGAGTTAAATGGTGGAAAATAGTGTGTCGTAGTAGTTTCTAAGGAAAAACTAGAGTGACAAAGTCCACTTAATTTACAGGCAGCATCCTAGGGCTTCCCTTACCCAGCTGGACGAAAATAATAAAGAAATGCATCAGAGAGATACTCAAGGATGTGTGTAGGTAGAGTAAAGACACACTCTTTAAGCACAACGCTTTCTGTGGATATCTTAAGTATTATCCTATTAAATGGTATTACCAATAGGATTCACAAAGAAAATATATTATTTGTGCAATTTACCCTGCCATCACAGATAAACTAAAGAGTATATTTATTCCTCGAAAGCGTCAACAGCCGAGTTGATCTATCAGTATCTACGCTAACTAGTCTAGTCTATCAGTTATAGAGTTACCTTGATGAAACTTTCTAAATAGTCTTCTTCCTATTTATACATATGTCAGAACTGATCAGATCGAACCTCTAAATCGTATATATAATATATATCCCATGGCAATTACAAACACTACAGTTAACCACTGTCCTGGGGATTTTATTGCTCAACAAGTGCACCAACACTTTTTGTTAATTCTTATTCCTGTTGTCTGCCATTTTCTTTCGCTTTCCCTTTGATTGGCTTTTTCTACGACGGCACTCCCACCTGGCGCAAAGCCAAGGACACTCGATTAAGTGACTGAGTTTTCCAGCAGGCTGCCAGGTTGCCAGGTTGCTAGGGAACAAAACATCCAATTCATTTCAATCCAATTCAATTCGATTATATGGCCATTAGGCGGAGCAAACAAATGACTCAAGAGAGCGGAATGAAATGAGACAGAATGGTTAGGGAGCGGGGAGTGGTGGGGCGGAAAAGCTGGTTGAAAGGCTGATGGAAACGGTGTAGAAAGGTTGACCAAAGTGGGCGTGGAAACTGAATACCAAGCAAACAGCTATGCTGAAGGTAAAAAAAAAACTTGAAAAGAGATTCGATTCGCGTGGCTTAAGCTCAAGGAAAACTGTTTCTAGTAGGTTGCTTTTTCTTTTTTGTTTTCTATTTGCTTTTTCCTGCCACGTGTGTTAAGTGGCAAACATGGAAATTAAAAAAAAAAAAAAAAAAGAGTAAAAAGAGCAAAAATAATCAACAAACACCAGCGGGGCCAATAGCAACAAAAGCCCAATGAACTCGAGCATATTACAAGCGCACATGTAAAATTACAGTGATCGCTCTGCCATATTATGATAATTAATAATAATTAAGCATAAATGTTTATTTTTTATGTTGTACGAATAATATACATAATTTCAAATTATTTAATTTATTTGCACACTGTATGAATAATTTTTAAATGCATTTTTGTACCCTTAAGGAATCAAACAGCCTTCAATGTGTACATATTCACATTTTACGAGTGATCACTGTACTCCAGCATGTAAACATGCATACATACATACATATACAAACATGATTGCTTATGCTTGTGTGGGTGCTTCGTGTAAGCTGGAGGTAGGCGCGTATGTGTTGGTACACGTGCGTGGCTTTCAATGTCGCAATGTTTGTTTTTTTTTCGTCTGTATTTTGTCTGTGGGGGCCAAATAAAATAGTTTTTCAACTATTGCTGATATCGATGGCTGAATTATCGGGTGGGGAAGTGGGTGGTTGGTCGGAATCAATCAAGAAATACTTTTTGAGGCGATACCGATACACAGGGAGTCCTATTTTATCCATAAATAGGTACATACATATGTTTGTAGGTGTGTATATACACCTTAGGGCGATCTATTTTTGTTTGTCATCTATTTACAGAAAAAAAACATTAAAAAAACACAAGAAAAAACAAAATAAATATGAGAAAATTAACCCTTTTTGCACCACAAAAGCACAATTGCTGTAATTTTAACAAATATTAAAAAAAAAAGAAAAAGAAAAGGGATTTATAAATTACTTTGAATTCCTCTTCACGAACTTAAGATATTCTGATTGAAAAATTGATTTATTATTAAAGAATACAATAGTTATGCATGTATGTATGTGTTAAGTAATTTTCAGTAAGTTATGCCCACATATTATATTTCAAAACCATCGCGTTTCTCTCTGTGGAAATACCCCCCTTGGTGCAACATCTAAAATATAGGCAATGCCTATCGAACACAAACTATCGCTTGATCGATCCTGCAATGCATCAGCGATCGCCGCTGAATGCGATGTATTGATGTATCGATACCTATTGGTGCCAGTCCAATTCGGACTCGGACCGTACTCAATGGGTTAAGTGTATCACTCTCTCATCAAATGGTTAACAAAAACCAAAATAACATAAAAAAAAACAAAAAGAGCAAAGAAGAGAGCGTGAATGGGATAATTGTACAAACCTGTTCCGCGCGCCGCGTACGTTGTGGTCGCCTGCATGGACGTACTGGAGGAGCCGGGGGATGGGCCAACTGCCAGCTGGTGGGCGAGGGATAGGGGGACGGATGAGGGTCCAGCTCCACTGGTTTTTGTTGTGAATTTCAAAAGCATAGTTTTCAGCCGTTGTTGCCGTTGTGTTGTTGATGATAATGATGATAATGTTGTTGTTGTTGTTGTTGTTATTGCTGCTGTTGCTTCCACCGAATGCCGAATGTTTGTGTTTTCAAAATAGGAGAGCGGCGGTGGCGGAGAGCGAGAGCCAACGGTACAAGTGTCCCCGGACAATATTAAAATCCAAGTGGCCCAAAGGCTGCTACTTTTTTGTGCCTGCGTCAACGCTCTCCTCTCTATCTCTGTCGCTCCTTTCTCTATTTATTGCTATTTTTAGCAACAACAAAAATTCTCCTCCTTTTTAGTCTCTCGCACTGTCACTTGCTTACTCTCTCTCTAGATTCCTGCTCCTGACGTTTTTTGTTTTATCAATTAAATTACAGTTACAGAGAGCATGCATCTCACTCACTCATTCACTCGCGCTCTTTCTGTCTCTGTCACTCCCTCGCACACGAATGGGCGCCTACACTTGTACATATGTGCGTGTTTGAGTGGTGTTTTTTTTTTTTTTTTTTTTTGCCCGTGCTTGTGTGCGTGTGGGTGCTTTGCTCAATTGTTTTTGTTGCGTGGTTTAAACCGTATCGTATTTGCTGCTGCTCCAACGGTCACTTGCGTTCATTTGCATTTACCGCTATACGTTGACAATTGTCGATGGCGTTGCACGTTAACAAAAACAAAAAACAAAACTATTTTGCGCACTATTTTGGACGCAATTTTCTTCTATTTCCAACTTGTTGCGCAGGGCTGCCAGACTGCCGGCGCTAATCGATAATTCGAATTAAAACAGCCAGAAGTTATCGATGGAACGGTGTGGAACTTGGTTGAAGGAACACCAAAAAAAAACGCTTCAGTGAGAAATGAGCAATGCGAGGAAAGTATGTCTTTCCGCGTTCTCAGCACTGTTTAAAGAGCCTAACGATGGTTTTTCCGGCGGGAAACCATATTTGAATTAGCCGGAAGCGTAAAAAACGAACAAGAATGCAGTCTGGCTTGAGCCTTAAGCCCTCGGGAGTTGCCACTGCATGTGCAAAAAAAGTGTGACTAAATTGTATTTCGAATTTTTCATTATTATTTGACTAACTAAATATGGTCATACAAACAGAGTATAAAAAAGGCCGCCGAGCCGGCTCCAAATCAGTTCCTGTTTACCCGCCGAAGCGGAAAATATCAATGCTGTCTTTCTTATTTTGTTTTTTATTTTCTAATTGATTTTACTTTATTTATTTCGTTTGTTAAAATATTTTCAATCAACATGTATTTATATTGAAAACATCGGTAACGGGGAACCGACATGTAATTCCAATGTTGTTTCCGGCATTTTGTTTCCTACTTTTTTTTTATTTATTTTATTTATATTTATATATTAATTGTGTTTTTTTATATTGAAACTGATATGTTATTAAGGATTGACGTGCAAGGTTTGAGTACAGATTTTAATCATTTTTATTTTTTTTTGTATCTTTGATTTGTTTTGCAAACATTCCTAAATTTAATTGAAAAATAAATTCAAAGAGTTAATTAATCTATATTATTATACCTTAATTATTTTCTTAAAAAAAAAGAGGGAAATAACCCTAAACCGAAACCAGATCCGCGGGTAGTCCGTGCATCGATAGCGACCCGGAGCTCCTGGCACGTCCCGAACCGCGCACGCAGAACGCCGGTCACCTCGCACAGCACCAGCAGGGATTCGCAGTACAGATTGATCTCCTGCTTGTCAAAAACATCTACATCCGCCACCTCCACGTCGTCGGTTTCGAGATCGGCATCCTTGAGGAAGAAGGGCTCGGCGATGAGGTGGAACAGACGCAGCAGGAAGGTAGCGTCGCCGTCTGGCACATGCGCCAGCAACAGGTTAAGAAATTCGCGGATCAGAGCGCTGGGCAGGACCTCCCTCGCATCATCAGCATCTTCGGCCAGCTCACGACCAAGTTCACGTTGAAATTGGTAGCTGGCCACCAGCTGGGCGCCGCGATGTCGCACCCACTCGGCCTCGTCCAGCAGCAGGAGCAGCACCAGTCGCCCGAAGCGACCCATTACCTCCACATCGATGCCGGCACTCAATTGATCCTTCAGTTGGCTGCCGGCAGCAAGGAGGTCACACAGCTGGCCAGCCTGGTAACGCAGATACACAGGCTGACCCGGATCGATCAGATGCAGGGCATAGTCCAACAGAGGCAGCCAGTGTTCCCGTTCTACCTTGCCCCGCTGCCGAATCAATCGCTTGAGGGCTAGCACCAAGCCCGGCTGCTCCTGGCTGCAGCCAGCTCCTTCTGGCGAGCAGCATTCGGAGCAGCGTCGTATCACCTCGTCCAGCTGGAGTCCGGGCTCTGGCAGCAGGGCCTGCAGGGCCGCCAAGCGACCGACCAAAGGAAGGCTCCAGCAACGTGTGGGCAACGCCACCATTTCGAGGACACAGCGACGTATCTCCTGGGATTCGTAGAGCTGTCGGGTTACATTCCTGCGCTGGTCGGGATCGAGGGTCTCGTAATAGCGTCGTATATCGCTGGCGAACTGGAAATGCTCGATGTCCAGGTCGCCGATCAGGCGCGGCTCCTCTTCCGTCGCCGCTTCCCTTAATCTATGGAGGAAAAGGTACAGCCAAAGCTCCACCTTGAGTTCGTCGAGGGCGGCAGGCAGGATGGGAGAACAGAACTTGCCCAGATCCTCCACCATGTGCCTTACCATACCCTCGGTATTCCCTTTCAGCCGATGCAGATGCAGGCAAAATATCTGATAGAAACGCGTGGAAATTCCCTGCTCCTGGCACCGCCTGTACACCTCGGCATGATCCAGACGATAAACGGCGGTCATTTGCTCCAGGAGCTGTCCATCCAACAAACCCGGCGTGACAGCATCCTCCATGATGGCCACCATAACGTCCAGCAGGGCGCCAAACAGGCAGACATCGCGTCGAAGGAGGGGCCCAGCCAGAGCCGCGAGCGTATGCAGTTGCATCCTGGCCAGCGAAGGGCGTGTCCAACGAGCCAGGCGCTGCAAATGGAGCAGCAGGAGCAGCTGTCCATGCCAGTGATTGGCAGCCAAACTCAAGGAGGGCTTCGGCAACTAAGAAAGATTTCAAAAAAAGCGGAAAATTATACACGAAAAAAATCTTTAAAAACAAAAGTTACTCACCTCGAGCCGCAGCTGCAATGCCTTGAGCTCCACGACTATTCGCCGGATCTCGGCCAGTGCTCGCTCTTGGCTGACAAAGTTGGCCACCACCAAGGCGGCGCGTTCGCGTGTCATCAGATCGTGAGAGCCACAGATTCGCAGCAGGAAGGGCACGAATTTGCTTAGCTGGAGGGGAAAGAATAGAATCAACAGGGAACTCGGGGATTCGAGGTTTCTAGGACTCACATTCAGGGTGGACTCGGCGCCCTCCAGGGACGAGGGATACAGGCGGCTGAGCATCAGCAGCATGGCCTCCAGCTGGACTGTCTGCCTTCGCTTGCCTTCTTCACAGGTGCTCGGGCTCCTTTCCACACCCTGTTCCGACGCCGCTCGCTTCAGGCCCGCATGGAAATAATCAAAGAGCTGCGGATATCGCGTAAAGAAGATCCTGCCCGTCATCCGGTTGCGTACATGCAGCTCCCCCGTATCCAGGCGCGCTCGCTCCACGCCAAAGACACGAACTACAAGCGCCGCCAGCAGCAGGGTGGCACAATTGCGTTCCGCCCACTCCTCCGCTTGGAGCAAACTCTCCAGGGCACACTGAATGCCGCGTGCCACAAATTCGGTGACCAGCTCGGCCAGTTCGCTGCAGCGAAAGAGGGCGCGCAATATGTTCAGGGCATGACTGCGGGCAGTGATGGCCGCCGGGCCGGGACTCCGACGCTCGCACACCTCCAGCAGGCGGTGCAGGCAACGATGGAGGGTGGCATGGGTGCCCAGCTTGAGTTCCGTGCAGATCAGGGCCTGGAGCATAAAGGGCATGCCGGCACTGCGTCGCGTAGAGCAGAGACGGCGCGTTGAACGCAGCTCCTGCACCTGCTCCTGCTCGCCACTAACCATGGCCATGGCCTCGTTTACCCACTGCCCGGGCAGCTGATTGAGACGCACTGCATCGCTGTGCCAGAAACGTCGGCACAGGAGCGTAAATCCCACGTAGGCCTGCTCGAAGGCGCCGCGATGTTTGGTCTCCGCCAGCATCTGTAGGTACAGCTCCCCAATGGCCTCCAGTTGCGCGTTGGACAACAGGTAGTCCTGTTTTTGCTCCTCCTCCAGCGGCGCTCGTTGCACTAGCTCGCCGAGAATGAGAGACACCTCCTTGATGCTGCGCCAGGCGCACAGCAGCACCATTTGGGGCGTGGTTCGCACCTGTTGCAGCGCCTCGCTGGGCAGCCGTCGACTGAACACGTTGGCAAGCAGCGGCTGTTCCTGCTCCCCCTGATCCCTGGTCTCGGGCAGGTGACCCTCGGGCGAGGCACTATTGACCACCGGTAGTACCACCTGACTGACCGCCAGGCAAAGGTTGACCAACTCTTGGATATACCTATGCCAGCTGGCGTCCTTGGCCAGTTCCTTGAGCTGAAGCTGCTGCAACAGATGGCGGCTGGCAAAGAGCAGGCCGTACAACGGATTTAGCTTGGCTGCCTCCGACAGATCCTGCTGGGCCAGGGCCAAGCCCTCTCTCAGATGCTGCAGGCACCACTGGAGGGCTCTGTAGATCCGAGGTTCGTAGGTACTGAGTTCTCCTTGTGGGACAGGCAGCTCTGTTGCCACCTCCTTGGCGCGACAGTAAACCTGCAACTGGAAGGCGCCCGTCGCCGAATCTGGTGGCCTCAGCGACAGCAGCAGCTCCATTATCTTGTCCGGCTGAAAGCCAGAACAAATCGGCAGCTTTTGCAGAAGCTGGGCGGCCAGCAGCTTGTTCTGCTCATAACTGTCGGCCAGGCAATACTCCAGATTGGTCAGGGCCTCCACAGGCAATTGCTGCTCAACGCTGGTCAGTTTTAGGCGTCGGCACAAATCCACACAGTCTCGGAGCAGGTGCAGGGATAGCCAACGGCGGCCATAGTTGGCCGTTGGAAACAAATTTCTGGCCAACAAGACCATCAGGTTGGTGAGCAGCTGCAGCAACACTTCCCCTGACCGCGTGGGACGTTTCAAGTGCTCGGCCAGGCCCAAATGAATCCTTCTCAGTGCCTTTTGCAGCAGGCCATAGCCCAGCTGACGAATATGGGCACTGGGATTGTTGGCATTGTGACGCAAATAAAGATGAATGGCCTCGGCCTCGTCCGGTGTCAACGGATCACTGGGACGCGGTGTCTCCACCACAAAACGCAAAGCCAAAAGTCTTGTATGATCGTCCAGCCCCAGCAGGGCCTGCTCCACGGCCGGCTTTAAGTCACGCAACAGTTCCTGGCGCCGCTCGCTAAGCTGACGAACGCTCAGAATGGCCGCCAGTTTGCTGCTTAGCGGAAGCCGTGCATCGTCCCGGAGTAGCACCTGGGCCAGGGCCTGCGGTTCCAGCTGCACGGCCTGCGTAAGCAGTTGCTCGATGGCCGATCGCCGCTTGTCCGGCGCCTGAGTGGCCGCCATAAGCTGACCAAACCAGAGCTGTTGCCATTCCTCGAAGGGTTGCGTCTGATGGGCAGAGATCATCATGGCTGCAGGGGCACAAGAAAAAGGAAGGATTAAGTCAGGAATTATGTACATAAAGTCAAGGATCACTCTTACCCTTAAACAAGGAATCGACGCTGTCCTCGCAGCCCAGGTACTTGGGAAAGACGACGCCAAATAGCGAGGGACACTGCTCGAGGGCCTGAGCCACGCCCAGAACGCCTATAAGCTGCTCCAAAGCCAAACAGCTGGCGTTAAGCGGAGCCTCACGCCTCTCAAACTGAAAGTAGACCCGCAGGAAGAGCTCTTCCTGTCCGGCGGCCTGGGCATGCTGCAGGACCTGACGGAACAGGGCGCTGCTCATGTGACGCACTGAATCGGTGTCGCTGGAGATGTGTTGCAGGGCGAAATGCTGAAGAGCAGCCAGAATGCGGGGCTGATGCAATGCCCCTTCGCCGCCTAACGACTTGGAGTAGATGAACAGCTGCTTGGAGAGATAGACCAGAAGGTTGCTCACATTCCCCTCGTTTTCGGCCACGTCCAGGATCAGCTTGAGTATGGCCAAGGCCTGCGCACCATACTTCACATAGTCTCTGGGCTGGAGCACCAGCAGGGCTGCCGTTTGAACGGGCAAATCCCGTTCAGCCTGCGGCATGGAGCAGCCTGCCAAGTACTCATCAAAGCTGCCGGTAGCACGGGCCAGGTGACCGATCAGTAGGCCCGCTATGGAGCGCACATCCCACGGTGTGTCCACATGACGGGCCACCCGTTGCGCCACCGCATCCGAGGCCTGAAGCAACGGCTGCCATTGGTGGCCGGCGCTCCACTCACAGGAGAGAAGACTGACCTGGAAGCGCAGGGCATTCTGCACGTACAAATATAGCTCGTTGCGGCGCGTGGGCGATAGCTCCAGTCGGAGGTCACTGATATCCGTCCAGTAGCGTTCCAGGGCCAGTGGCAGCAGTGGCATAAATAGATCCACCTCGGCGCCGAGAGCCTCCCGACCGAAGGGAAAATTCTGCAGGCAGGCATTCGTCGAGACAAAGACATCGTTGAGACGATCATGGGAACACCCGGCGGCATCCATTGGTCTGGCGGCCATTTCGCGAAGCGATTGACGCAACGCCGCCAGGAGAGTGTCCTTGGAGCGTCGCTTTACCGCCTGTTGTTTGACCAAAGCATTGTCCGAGAACAGCCTGGTGGGGAAGGGGAGCAGAATTAGTGGCCACTCATAGGAGGTGCGGCTGCTCACCGTACTTGGTCAGCTGATTGCGCACGGCGTGCTTTAGGGGGCTGGCCAGGAGTAGATCCGCCAGAAAGTGCTCAACCTCTTGATCCGGCTCCTTGTAATACAATTCCTTGACCACCAGTACTTGCTCCGCGCTGCTCGTTGCCGCTGCAAACTGCTGAAC
Organism: Drosophila parvula; assembly: GCA_018904695.1. Classification (NCBI taxonomy): domain Eukaryota; kingdom Metazoa; phylum Arthropoda; class Insecta; order Diptera; family Drosophilidae; genus Drosophila; species Drosophila parvula. Next base: position 5,749 of record JAEIIG010035289.1, on the reverse strand, counting down.
AAATCCCTGGGGAGCTGGGAAAGAGTCCACGTCCAGGCAATCAACATGTGGCTCCAGGCTGGACCATGCTTTCGCGCCCACTCACCGGAATCCCAGCGTTCGGGCAGGGGAACAAGGGAGTCGCGCAGCTCTGCAAAGCGTTTGGGATGCGCGCAGAGCTTCAGGGCGGCCACCCGCAAATTTAAATCGTTCATCTTTCGCTCAGGATCGGGGAATTAAGGGAATTTGAAATCGGTGAAGGAGGAAAACAAGACTAGAGGCGGGAAGCTTACAGAGTGACCGTAGACGTGAAAATACCAAAAAATAATACCAACGTCCAAAAAATATCAAAGCTTACAAATGTCTTTTCCGTCGTTGAAGTATATACCGAAGTAGACGGTGTAATTGATTTTAACGTATTTGATAATGCATTGTTTTAATTGAATAATTTTAGGCATAATGCGAAGAGTTGCATTTCCTGCGGAGATCACTCCGCTCACTGCACCAATCGACTTTTTTTTGGTATCGACGTTTTTTTTAAATAACTAAACTTACAACTCCTTTGTTAATATACTTGTTTATTATAAATATATTTAAGAAATAAAGTATTTTCGTAACTTCAAATATGTTTTGGGTTCATATATACATTTATATTTTCAGTTTATTATTAAAGTCAAAGATACGAGCGCCACTTCTTAGATTATTGGACAAATTCGTCAGCATGAACAAATTTTACTTTGGAAAACACAAGGGGTCTTTACTTTTGTTTATTACAATATAACATACATATTACTATTTGTATAATTGTAATATTAATTATTTTAGCCGTGAATGCATACATCAAATCTATTTTTCCCGAGAAATCAGAAGTAAAAGCAAACGATGTGCCTAAAATATATTTTTAAATTACGTTTTGAATAGAAAAATATCGTTATTTTCCCGCCACTGGTCTAGGGTTGCCAACTACTTGTGATGTTATCGATAGTTTCAATATTAGAGATGACACTGGCCACCATGCCACTACTTACTTTAGACCCCTGTAACTAATTACCGGGTGGTTACTCGGTAATCAACAAAATTGTTCCATTCGATATTTTTTAAAATATTTCTTTAAATATTTAGTAGCCAATTGCATTTTTTTATAAACTAATAATGGGAATGTCTTTAAATTTGCACAACTTATGAATTGTGTGTTTTCTGGTTACTCCATACCTCTCGCGTTTTTCGATAACTATCGATATTTTTCATTTTTATTTATATTTTTTCCATTTTCGGAGTAATAAATAAGGTTTTATATAATACTTGCCTTGTTTTTCAATAATGCTTAGTATGTAAAGATTGAAAAAATAATATAATAAATGTATTAAAACATTTATGTACCAAATATGTAAAAAAAAAAAATATTTATTTAGCCATTGCGTTAATATTAGTAAACAACATATTTCCCTTGTCTGAAATATCTTACAAACTGGTAATATACAAAACGGAAAAAAATTTAAGAAGTAGCAACGTTGTACAATTTTTGTTGTTTTTATGTAAAGGTTTTACTAAATATTATATTATGAGGAGTAATAAATAAATAAGTAGTGCACACTCAAATTATCAATCTTTTTCGCTATTATTTTGGTGATCTGACAACCCTGAAATAAGTTCAGTTTTGAAAATTTGGTATTTTTATGGGTGCATTCGCGGTTCAGAGCAAAGTTTCCCACCATTTTTATTCAAATTTGAAACCATTCAGACAATTCACCTCGAGAAAGGAATTACTCCCCACGCTCTCTCTCTCTCTCTTCCTCTCCCATCTATCTATCGATATTTTGAAAAACATCGATAGTAAGCACTGATTGTATCGAAGTAACATTTTTCATCTCTAACACAACTCCAGTGCGGCGCGGGCGGGGCGTTTTTCGTGAAAATCTACGCACGGACTTTTCGTAGTTTCCTTATAGTACCATCCGTTTGTTTTGTTTCGATTTTTTTTTGTGCTCGAATCCGTCGCCACTGCTGCGAGTGGAGCGAAGTGAATATCCACTGTGCCATTCAATTTGCGGGTGAATCACCGATGGCCGCAGAAGGGGGAAACTCCTTTTCCTTCGCTTTTGTGAGATGCTTCTGGCTGCAAATGCAAATGCACTCGGCGCAGCAACAACAAAACGGCCGAGCGACTAACGGGGCATGATAGCGCTACGAAGGCTGTGGCAAGCACAAAAGGATTATTAATTGATTAATTGAGGAGAAGGAAGTGCAATAGCTGGATAGCAATTGGAAACGCATTTGCAGTTGGAGTTCAAATTGGAACTGGAGCTGGAGTTACGAGTAACGAGAGTGCAAGCGAGAGAGGACGAGCTGAGCGCTGCATGAGATTGTGGTTGGTGTGCGTGCGTGCCAGTGTGGGTGTAGTAGTCACTCCAGTGCATAAACTCCAAATTGCGTTCGGACGACTTCGGCTCAATTCGGCTCCGTTCGTTTCGTTTTGTTTGCTCTCCCGTTCGCCCACGCAACTTTCGGAGAGGGAGTAAGCGAGACAGATAGAGAAAGAGTAAGAGCGAGAGCGACTGTAAGGAAGCGGTTTTTCGACCGAAAATGCACAAAGGCAAGCTGCAAAGTTAGCTAAAAAAACAACAAAAAAAGAAAAACCGAAACGAGACACAAACAGAAAAAAAAAGAAGCGGTTAACGGGTCCCTTGCTGCGAATCGTTGAAATTCAAGACGGATCGCCATCGCATTTCTTCAATTATGCCGAACTTTTTGGTGTCTGTTTCTGTTTTCATTTCGCTGCAATAAGCGATCGCAGCGGCGCGCCGCGAACACAAAGGGAACAGAATATAGGAGAGAAGGAGAGTGACAGAGAGGGAGAGCGGGCCCCAAAGAGCGCTCTCAATTGACGACTCCCACTCCCACTCCCCTTTGTAGCCCCTCTCTTCACCTTTTCACTGCCAGTACTATGGATTGTGGTGGTCTTGCGGCGCAACAACAACAACAACAACAGCAGCTACAACAACAACAGCACTTACTTCAGCAACAGCTACAACAACAACACAACTCTCTCAGTTGCCTTGAGGAAGCAGCAACAATAACAAATGTAAGTATCTTCCATGCAACTCCCAAGTATCATGTCTCCGTGTGTGTGTGTGTGTTTTCTGTTGTATTTCCTCTATACTTTATAATTCACTCCCACACACCGAAAATCCACTGAAAGAAATTGAGAATTACCCAAACCTCTGAATATAAAATGTGTAAAAATAAAAGCACCATTATTTTCTAGTGACCAATTATTAGTAGTTTCTTAAATTCAAATTATTGACTTTCAAATCTTGTCCAATGATATTAATTTCTTCAAGTGTCTATCGGATTTCCTATTCGATTTCTGTTGCTGTTTTTGGTCGCACTGCTAAGGAGTTGGGGGGCGTGGTCCGTCGACGTATAACTTGAAGGCAAAGCGGAGTGTTTATCCCAGGTACAAAGTTCAGTGCCAGCCCGATATATGTACATAAATACATACATGCATACATATGTATGTACATCTGTACATACGTTACGATATTCGTATTCGTTTTATTTTTTTTAAACACTCGAAGAAAATGAGTCAAGGCGATCGTTGAAAGTGCGATGATTAATCTCTAGGCCGGCTGCTGTGGCAACAAAAACAGCAAGCAAATTTTCAACATTGAGAAAACATCTTGCATTTAAATTAATTCGATTATCCCTTTTGGTTCCGATTTTATAGGTCTTTAAAGTTTTATAATAAGTCTGCTTGAAATAAGCTTAGAGCCACTGTACGTTGCAATACTCGTATTCGTTTTATTTTTTTTTTTAAACACTCGAAGAAAATGAGTCAAGGAGATCGCTGAAAGTGCGATGATTAATCTCTAGGCCGGCTGCTGTGGCAACCAAAACAGCAAGAGTAATAAAAACAGCTTGACTTAACCCTTCAAAAGCCAATGACATATATTATTTGTATTATATTAATATTACATATTGTTTTTATACAATTTTGTACAAATTATTTCCTTTAGTTTTAAGTAAAAAAAAAACTTCCTTATATGAAGAATAGTTGAACACAATTAAGGGGTTAACGCTCGTTTAGCTCAACAAAGTGCCGACACATTAATTGGTGTACTAACTTTTTTGCTCTTTGCCTTCTTTCTCCGCTTTTGCCCCATTACTTTCACCGTGCATATATTCTGGAAAAGGAGGGGGGGTTAAATAAGTTTACAGATCCTAAAGTCGTTCTGGAAGTTCTGAAGTTGTTCCCGATTTGTTTATATGAAAGAAGCAGCGAAGAAAACACGATTCCCCGATGAAAGACGATGTGCGATATGCAGCACAGCAGCGCTTTGCCTCCTTTTTCGTTTTTATTCTCCATTAGTTAGTGCCATACCCTCGATAAGGAAGGTTGATTTGTTAAATGGTAATATAGTAAATATTATTATATAATATTGTTAAATATTATTGCCAATTTTAAAAGGTTTATTTATTTATTACTTGTAATAATTGAGCTATATCTAAGTGTAATTACAAACAATTTATGGATGTAACCATTGCTGAAGGATAAGCGGAGTTTAGCTGCTTTTTTTATTAAAATCTAAAACATTTTATTTTAATGTTAGAGATTCTCAACGTCCTGCAAGTGTTTTTGGCAATTCTCCCCTTAAATTATTTCAGTTTTTCTTTAAAATACATGTACATCTTTAAAATATTCCTTAAGTCAATGGTATCTCTTGGTCGAAACCCTTAAAATGAGTGGCTATTCAATTTTAGTTGTCTTCCCTGTTCTTTGCTACGTGACTGCAATAAAATTTAACTGCAATTACGTGCCATGTCCCGATCCCAATACCGAAACCCGAATCCCGCATCTCGCCGCATTGCGAGGATTCCGCTGCGTGTACCTCAAGGATGCACAGCAGGACATTCGTGGGCCCAGTGAGTGCGTGTCAAATTTGCTTAATTGCGTCCCATAGTGCCACAAAATTCGGCAAAAACTGTGCTTACCTTGCGATTTTTGCTTGTCCAGCGTAGAACAAACACACACTGAGAACCTGACAGTTCGGCAAATTGATATTTTGTCAACAGCAAATATAGTACTTCATATCAACGAGATGTTGGATTTATATTTCTCTCTTTTGACTACAAACAAATCTATTAAACCAAGTTCATTCATATTGTTTTGTAAATAAGAATTTTAAAGTGAAAGTCAAACCCATCGACAGACCCAAGGAAAAAGTATAGTTGCCGCCTAATCTAGCTTTTTGTTTGTGTATAAATGTTTAGTTATAAATAATTCAGGAATAAATGTGTCACTTATAAAATAAAGATAAAAGGCAAATGACAAAAAAAAAACATAATCAAGGGCTTAGAAAAATCATTTATGTAGAGTTAGAATAATTGACAATATAAACTTATTTAAAAAAAAAAACGTTTTTTTAAGGCATGATAGTATAATAAAGTTATCTTTAAAATCGCAAATAATAAGCAAAATTAAACAGAACTTTTAACAGTTGCCATATCTTGCATTATCCGGAAGAAACCACAATTTACGCTTTTTAAATTTATTTATTTATTTCCTTCGAATAAAGTATACAAAAGAGATGGGAATTTTCAAAAACAATCCAAATAAAATAAATTCAAATTCTTAGTTATAAATTATATGTTTATTTTTTTTTCTTTAATTGGAATGTAATCAGTTTTATAAAAGCGGTAAAAAGATTTAATTATATACAGTAGAATCCGGTTATAACGACTCCGCTTATAGCGTTTGTCCGGTTATTAC
>JAEIIG010035273.1:0-17665 GCA_018904695.1 Drosophila parvula | reverse complement strand
TTTTAATCAGAATGTCTAGCTTTATGTTAATTAACAGCTCTGAACTGAATATCAAGTTTGGTGTTTTTGTTTAATAAATATTTAGTTAATTGACGAGCTGAACCAATAAATATATGCTTGTATTATCTCTTTTAAGTTATTACTTTTAGCTTGGCTACGAAATGGGGGTCAATGTCTGATTCGGTGAGAAATGTATTTATTTTTGATTTCGTTGTTCATAAATTGTACAGTTAAGGCGTAAGATATATTCATATTTACTTCTCAAAGTTTAACTCTGTAAAGCCAAGTTTTTGATTGCAAGGCCATAAAAAGTAGATTTCAGTTTCAAATAATTACAAATAATGACAAGTAGCGGGGCCCCCTTAGCCCAGTGAAGTGCATTTCAATTATAAATATGTACATATGTACATACATATGTACAAAAGTACGTTTCCGCAAATAAACTAATTTATTTTTAAACCTGTGACATCAAGTATGTACATATGTATGTACATGTACATGTATTATCGGGGTTGCAAATATTGAAGACTCAAGTGCATGCTGAAATATGTACATGTTTATCCCAAATTACGGCATATACACCATACACACATAATATGTAAAGTAAATACATAAACTATTTTTGGAAGACGCGAAAGTCATACTTTCCAGCTTTCCAGTTTCAGACCTTGCAAAGTGCATGTGTTGCGTGCCGAAAATAATAAAAACAAGAACTGAATTCAGTTTTGGGTGCGTGCTATCAGCTGGGAACTCATTGGACGGGCACACGGTGGCGGGAGGAGTGACGTCCGGGGTTTTTCGACTACGTAACAGCAGCAGCGGCAGCGACGTCGGCAGGCTGCAGTGGAAAATTTTCTAGCTGCCTGCTGCGCACTTTCACCCCCGAATTCGGGGATGCCCGCGGAGAGTGGAGTATGGAGCTGGAAAGCGTGGACTCTTAACTCACCTTTCGGATGGCCTTCAGGTCGCCGGCCCGCGTTGGGATTAGCGTATTGTCCAGGTCAAAGTAGAAGGCGGAGATTTTCGCACATGTCGCATCGAAATGTGAGGTCTGCTTGGCGGAACTGAATTTGCTTGCTGCCATCGGGGGGGGCCTCGGCCAGTAAGGGACGAAGGGGGACGGGCGCGCGGCGGGAAAGCAAAATGAAATGCGAACTGGAAGTGCTGAAGATGTCAACAACGGCAAGTGCACATAAGCTGCAGTTTAAAATTGGCGCCAAGGCACAACGACGACAACTTGCACTCCCAACTAAAAAAAAACTGTCCGCTCGTCGGCGGAGTTCGGAATTAAAGCTAGCGCAGCGACAAAGGGAACAGGTGAACAGAACTAACGATTAGAGGTGGAAAAGCATCAATGACAACATCGATGTCATCGATGTTTTCGAAACATTGCTGACATCGATGTTTGGCAGGGAATCTTTAATGATTTTCGATCTTTGGAAAAATGATGCATCTGAAAAATTATGCATTCATTATATGTTTCTCGAAATTTACTGGATAAATTATTTCTACATTGCAAATTTAAAATATAATAGATAACTCTTAAAAGGCTTAATAAACAATGAGACATTTGTCATTGCCAGACTTTTCGGGAAAATGTTCAAGAATATCGGCTTTAGATATATTGTGATTGATATATCGGCATGACTATCGATACTTAAGAACGATATGATTTGGCGAAAGAGTGGCATCACCTCCTTTTTGTATTAAAATCTTCATACATTTCGTTTGACTTTCATATTTGTTTAAATTCGTTCTTGTTAAAAAAGATGGAAAAGAAAGAATCCGGCGTGGAGGCATTTGCGCCAGGTAGGTGTGCTAGAAATACCCACCTGCATTCCCAAATGAAGCATCTTTTTCCCATAGAAACTATTGAGAAAATGGACGAGGATGCCGCCGCGGCGGAGGCCGTTGATTCTGATGTGACGGCCAACGACAAGACTTTGATTACCGCCGTAGAGACACCGGGGGAGAATAAAAATGTCCTGAATTTGCAGGAGGATGAGCTCATATCGCAGGAGACACTGCGTGAATCGCCCATCCAGTGGCCGGAGCGCTGTAAGTGTAGAAAACTTGACTAATTTCGCTCTTTCACGTCATGTTTTTTGCTCCCATTTTTCTCTCTGCAAGTCCCGGGAATGGAGGAGTTCCTTACCATGAGCGAGACGCCCATCTACACGCCCACCGTGGATCGTAGCAACAATCTAACTAGTGATGACATAGCCCACATGAATCGTGAGTAGAAACGTGACCGTGCAAGCAAATTGGTTTATTTCTGACCATTGTTGAAAATACATCCTATATTCAACGCAGAGCTTTCCCAACTTGCGCCCGACCAGCTGGTCGAGAAGATCAAGTCATTGCAGGACGAGGTTTACCAGCTGGGACTGCGTGAGGCCAAGGAGATGACCCGCGGCAAGCTGCTGGGTATATTCGACCGTGACCAGCTACTAAAGCGTCAGGGGTAATGAGAGGAAGAGGATCTCGTACCTTAAGATTTAGCCATAGTTTTAATGTAAATAAACGTTATGCGTTTTCTAGTATGTAACACTAAAACGAAGATGGAAGAGGGAGAAGATCAAGTCGTTGCTGGACGAGGATTACCAGCTGGGACTACTTCAGGCCAAGGATATAACCCACGAAAAGCTGCTGGGATATACGACCGTGACCAGCTGCTAAAGCGTCAGGAGTAATGAGTGGAAGAGGATCTCGTACCCTAAGATTTAGTGCTAGTTTTAATGTAAATAAACGTTATGCGTTTTCTAGTATGTAACAACACTGACACAAAAATGGAAGAGGAGAGAAAACAACACAACACCAACAAAGGATAAAAAACGAATGACGGAACCAGTAACTAACGTTTATTTTGTCCATTAAAGCATTTTGCGGGTCCTATGGATACACATGCGAGAAGGTGTCGTGAAAGAGGCCGAGGAAGGAGCAGGCACAGTTTTTGGGCGATTTCTCAACAAGAAACTGTCTGTGACTCTGTGGGGGATGTGTGTGTATACATATCTATGTATATATAAATATACTGGTATCAATGCCCGGAGAGCTACTCCTGCCACTGCATCCCGAATCGCTGCTCGAAGGTGATCCTATTGTACACCCCTGCATCGGCCAGCTGCATCGGATCGGTGTAGTAGGCAAATCGCCGTATGTCCAGCATCGCCACATCGAACATCTGCTTCCAGCTGGTCAGATCCGTTACGCTCATATGGATCGGCAGCTGCGGATCTGGTATATCAATGGCCGCCTGCAGCCTGTCAAAGGCCTCGGCAATGGGTCCCACCGAGAGATTCACCCAATATTCAGCCGGAAATCGCTTATTCTCACAGAAGGGAGCTCCCTTGCGCATAATGAAGACCAGCATAAGTATTTCATACCGTTCGGAGCTCTCGTAGAATCGCTTGGTGCGTGTTTTCTCCACGAAATCGATGAGCAGGATCAGCGGCGTGTAGTTCTGCAAGTGCATCAGCAGCTCTCTGTCCGTCCACAGGTAGCGTCCTCCTCCGCCTCCTCCACCTCCCTTCATACTTAGCATGCTCATGTTGCCAGCGAGTTGTTGATGATGTTGATGCTGCTGCTGTTGGAGTTGCTGATGTTGCTGTTGCTGCTGGTGCTGCTGATGATGAATACCTGCTGCGGCCGCGGAGGATTGTACTGGAGTTCCGGTGCTCGTTGCCACCTGGCTGGGCATGGCGACCACAATGCCCGTCTGTTTCTGGCAGCCAATCTCCTCAACCATGTGCTGTTGTTATTCTGTGCTGAGCTGTGCTTCGATGACGACGAAATGCAATTAAAGCAAGTGCCCCCACCAAAAGCCAGTGGTCGTAACTAGGCCAAGGTCGGCTGAGGGTGGTGGGTGTAAGGTGGTGGCCTAACGTTACTTGTTGCAAAGCCAAATGCAATCAACTTACTGCGTGTGGCACCAAAGCAGCGGAGATTAGATGAGCGATGAGCGGGAATCTGGAGCGGGATGGGAAGCTTGGGAGGCGGCACTTAAGGCTATAGCTATACCTATAAGCTATAGGCTCTTCAGCTTTCCCGGCAGGTGCTGCGAGGGCCGCGTGCTGGTGTGTCCTGGACGATTGTTGCCACGCGAGTGCCAAGTCGTAGCAGCTCGCAGCTGCAGCAGTAGCAGCTCGGCGCCATTCGGGTTACGTCTTACTCGGCTTATTCGGGAGTCCGACTAGGACTCGGCTCCAAGTTTGGCAATGAACTTATTGGATGCGGTGCGCTCTGGCCTGTACTTTGCAGATTGGTATGGCTTGGCAACAAGCAAAAAAAAAAAAAAAACTGTCCACTTACATATGATATGTACATATATGTACATAATATGTAAATCGAAAAAAATCCCTTCACAAAAACAAAGAATATTAATAAAAACAAAATATAAAAAATAAAAGTACAAAGGGATAGGTCTCTAAATTAAATAAATGTAAAATTAATGCAAATTTTCTTTCGTTCGCTTTTCGTTAGGTGTAACAATTTTGAGAGACTTCAAATCACCAGCGATATTCCATAAGTGTTATTAATACAAAACTAATTATGATAAAAAAAACAATACAAACTATCCAAATAAATTACCAATTTTTTATCTTTAAGCAACAATATGTATTTTCCCTATAAATTAACAAACTTTGATCAAGATATTAGCACAAAATTGCTGTTCTTCTTACAACAAAAATTCGATCTTATATAAAAGCCTGGCCTGTAGTCTGTAGAATATTTCTTTTACATTAAGTATTAATTAAAGTGCTTAAACTAGACATTTACACATACATACAAGGATGGGTTTAGCAGGCATCTAGCTTGGCCAGCCTTCGATCGAATTCGGCCTTGTGCTCGTTCTTTAGATAGCGCCGCATCCCGACAAACAGATAGCGTAGCTGGGGACCCACCAGCACCTCGAGGAGCACCCGCATCAGCTGCTCGAAGCTCCCGTCCCTACCGTTCTTGTATTCAATCAGAGCCTTGCCAAAATCCCGGAACTGATCTTGGTTGACCAGGCTGCGCAGCTGATTAAATTAATTCAAATGAAAAAAGATTTCTCTGCTAATATATGTTTTCCCAACTCACCTCCCGCAGGAAGTCCGCTCTCGCCTCCGGCGCCACTTTTATTTGAGAACTTGAGATCGGCTCTGCCTTGACCTTGATGTTCTCCACCAGCTTGTATCGCTTTTTGGACGTCTGGGAACTACTTCCAGTTTCCGACGGCGTGGGCGAGCTTCGCTCCCGCTTGTGGATGTTTACCAGGCCACTTTGGCTGTTGATCTCCCTACAGCAATTGAAGTCGATACTCTAATCAAGTAAATAAATATATAAATAAAAGAGGAGAATATTTGAGACCCTCGAGGCGCCACACTTACCGAGACATTCGAGTCTAGGCGGCTCATAAAGTCCATGGCATTGGGTGTCGCTTCTCCTCGTCCTAGCTTTTGCCCAGTAGCGTTGACATAGGCATCAGGTGTCCAGGACTTGATGGAGTTCGCCATCTCCACTTTCCTAAACAGAAAACATTAAACCGAAGTAGCGAATATATAATCTTCTTTTACGTAAAAAAATACACACGTTGCCGTCTCGTTAGCTGCTTTGAATGATAAACTTGAGTCCGGCTCTCGCTTAATCTTTGGCATTGCCGCCAGTGGCTCATCCTCCGTCTTGCAAACTGTCTGCAAAGGCGGCTCCGACTCCCGTTCATCCGGTTGCTTCACCTGGTTTTTAAGGAAAGAAAAGGAAGTGTTCACATAGGGAGAGAGAGAAATCAGGAAAAAAACCTTACCGTGGCCTCGGCATTTTTGAAGAATTGTCGCAGCTCTCGGACAATGGGACCAAAGGGCGAGCACTGCGGCCGATCGCCAAGGTGACCACGTATCCACTTGGATAGCTGCTGCACCTGATAGTATGGATGAAAAGAGAGGAAACAAAATATTTATATATGACGATACAGTATTTCTTCCATCTGTACCTGGGAGGTGTCCTTAAAGCGCGAATCGCAGAGCAGAATGGCGCCATAATCGTTTCGATGACGGATCACACGACCAATGGCCTGGTTGACGGCTCGCGTGGCATCTAGATTATACCATTCCTGGCCGCTCAATAGCTGGTTCTCCCGAGTACGATTCGCCTCCAGGTATCGTCGTTTCAGTATCACCTTGGGATCCTTTAGCGGCGGAAAGGGCAAACCCGTAATGATTACGGCCCGTCCGTTACGATCGGCAAAATCTAGACCCTCGGACACCTTCCCACGGCAAACGGCCATAAAGACAGCGCCCTTGGAGTCGCGTATGGCCTGATAGAACTCCTCCATGGTGCTGCTAAACTGATCCTTTCCCCGAGGCTCCAAAAAGATTGGTTTCTTGGCCGCAATATCTGCCCACAAACCGCTAGCTTGCCACGAGTCCACGCACTTGTTGAGCATCGGATACGAGGGGAAAAACACCAGCAGGCCGTCCGGAACGATGCGGGAAACATTCAAGATCGTCTGGCCCAAAGAGCTGATGTACTTGGGATTGTCACTGGGGAAACGCATGGAGAATGATGTAAGACCGATCATTTAGGGAATCACTTAGGAGCTCACCGATTGGTATAGTTGGATATCAGTTGCTGGCGATCGGGACCGGTGCCAATGATCTTGACATACACCTGCGATCGATCGACAATATGCGGATTCTCCAGATGCTGGGCTACCGGTATGGCCAACTCCGCGATCAGCGGCTTGAGCGGCGCCAGAGTACCGCTGGTAAGGATCACGCTGCGCACTTGGGTATTTAGCAGCTGCTCCATGCCGAAGCCCGGATTGAAGCACCAGAAATTGACAATCTTGGCCTGCTTAGTGCTCGTGGCTGGCAACGTGCCCTTGCTGAGCCAACCCCCATGTTGCTGCTTGTTTCCAGATTTACCCTGCTGTCCCTGCAGCTGCTTGGTCTCCTCTAGCACGACATGGACTTTGAAGCTGGCAAACACCTTGCTCATCACATCCTCTTTGTTGGCAAAGACAATGGTTAGAAGATCGCTGAGCAGGCTAAAGCTGCCGCTCTTCCTGATGCTGATCTGCTGCGATGCCACCAGTAGATACTGCACAAGTTTATCCAGCAGGGATACTATGGTGGCCACATTTCCATAGGTGAACTGAGAAAGGGGAGGAGAGGAGGTAAGGGAAATGCTAATGAAAAAGACCTTCCCACTCACATTCGCCTTGCCGAGCAGCTCGTACATCATGGTGGCGGGATAGGTGGTGCCCTCGGTCACATTGTCAACTAATACAGCATCGATGGCCTTCTCAAGCTCCAGCAGCATCTCCTTAAGCAGCGTCAAATCGTCCAGCGTAAAGTCCTTGGGCTCATCGGAACCCATATCCTGAGACTCACCGCTGGTGAAGATCTTCATGATGTGCGTGATGTCCTCAATGGCCATGGCCACGTCCGAGGAACGGATTTGCACCGAAGCGGATTCTTCGCAGATCTTCTCGATGTTATGGGCCTCGTCGAGGATGACAATCGTGTTGCCCAGCTCGATCTTATTAGCCTTTCGCGCCTTGGGATCCAGCAGATAGTTGTATGGCATAAAGGTGATGTCCGCTTGGGCGACCAGCTCCTTTGAGGCAAAGTACGGACACATCTTAAGGCGCTGGCCGACCGTCACCAGATCCTCGATATCCATGATGCTGGGTCCGCGAAAGTCTGGATGATCCTTCTTCGACTCGACGCGCAGCTGAAAAGAGCAGGTCTTGGAGTGTACACGTAGCTTGCACATATTCGTCTTGTTAGAATTGCCCTGTTCTCGCATCACTTCCGGATGGATGCACAACTGGTCGCGGGAGCCTAGCACCACGGATCGCATGTTGGCATACGCCGTCCGCTTCAGCTCCCTCATCGCCTGCGTCAGCTGGGAGTGTGTACGCGATGCATAGATCACCTTGGGCACGCCCCAATTGTTGATCTTGCCCACGGTCTTAGCCAGATCCGAGAGGTCAGCGTGTGCTCCCATTCCCACTTTTGCGTCGCCCTTGTCCAGCTTAAGCATTTGCTGCTGATGCTCCGACTGACGCGTGCGAATCCAGGCAAGCGAGGAGCAGAGGAGGCTCAGTGTCTTGCCGGTGCCTGTAGGTGACTCGAGTACACCGTTAGTGCCATCGCGCAGGCATTGGATCACTTTCTCCATGTACGCCCGCTGCACCGGGTACGGCTCGAAGGGGAAATGCACCGGTATGCCGGCGATTAGGCTCTCCGGCATATTGTGTCCGCGCTTTACTTAAGCTTCGGTTTCCTTTTGTTGTCGTCCTGTCTTTTTCGCTTGCGCGCCAAAACGGAGGGCAAACATGTGTTTATCGCCGATAAGCAGCTGTTCCGTTTGTGCCTTCGCTGTTTTAGCGGGAAAATAGCTGTTTCTGGAGGGAAGGATGACAGATTAACTTATATTTTGAGAGCCTAAGGGATATACATATAACTGAACACAAATACATATATATATACAAGCATGCCTTGAGGATTTTCAAGATACATATATCAGCCGCTCAAATTTAAAATAACTCAAATGCCACATCGATGCCAAGGTTCGAGCTACGGCTACAAAGATAGCAGTGACTTTAACCGTGCTTAATTTGGCTTCTATATTTATCAATAAATTGGCGTTTTCATGAGTACGGTCAGACTGTTTTAATAATATTAATTATTTATTCATACAAATTTTATCTTGCCCTAGCTAAAAATAAAGGAAAATTGCTCAAAGAGTTTCCTGCATTTTTAGCGCAGCTCTAAGCCACGAATTGTGTGACGAATGCGACACTGTAATTTTTTTTCGATTTATGTCGAACCCTAGAAATCGGCATATCGCCTTCTCTAGAAAGGCGAGGAGATCGGAACACTGTCAGCACTAATTCAAACTGTTTTTTTTAGTCGAATCGAACGGTTGGCTCGGGACCGCTAACTGAGAAGAAGAAAAAGAAGAAGCAGGCACTGCCGGAACGCAGGCGTGTGTGTGTAAGCAGCCCCCACCACTACCTAGACGAGCGGACGATTGTAGAGACGACGACGACAACACGACGGTCGTTCCATTGTTGTTATTGCGGTGGCGGGCAGTCGGACGTTCAGTCGTTCGGCTAGGTCGCGACGACCGTTAGTCGCGTCGGTCGGTCGGTCGGTCGGTCGGTCGTTCTCGCTCGTGCACCTTAAGCAGAGCCACATACACGTAGTACGCGCCGCCCCGCTCCGTTTGTCGTTCTCTGCTGCTCTCGCTCTCTCTCCCTCTCCCCTGCTTCCCAACCCCATACCAATCAGTATGTCTGTGTGCTCGCTCGCTCGCGGTGGTGATAAATTTTTTTTTGTTGGCACAAAGTAAAAATATAACAGAATAAAAAATCGTGGCGCGGATAGAAGCTAATCGAAAATTACTGCAAGTATTGAGGATTTGAGAGGAGTAAGAGGAGCGAGAGCCGCGTCTGCTGTTTGCATTTTTTTTTCGGTTCTCGCTTATATATGTATATTTTTTGTTTTGCGTTCGTTAGTTGTATGTGATTTTTTGTATAGCTGCGGTATTTGTTGTATGGTTTATTGGCAGCGTTTATGAGTGCTTTCCGAAACTCTCACTCGACGAAGTACTTGTGCCAGTTGTGAGATGCGATGCTGTTAGTCCGCCAGCTCGCGTGCGTGTGTGTGCGCCGTCCATGCCAGGTAGTTCGAGTGCTTAAAAAAATAAAGGGAGACAGAGTGTGTTTGTGAGTGTTGTTTTGGCCCCAAGATGGGCTTATGCAGTGAATTGCCACAAATCCCATATATGTATATGTACCTATATATATATATATATATAATATATGCAAGCGATCTGTAGTTCAAATTTCGAAAGCTTTGGCGGCTAATCGATTCGCCGGAAAGGGCAACTCTGCCGATAGCCGATAGGCAGCGATAACATTGCTGTCCACTACTAATCCCAGCATTATTATCACATGCAAATTAAGGTCAGCCGGACTGCGTCTGTACGTTTGACAAATGGGAAAATTGAGCAGACAAACTGGATTCTCCTTTTTACACCCGCCTGCCCCTACCCTCCATCTATTTGCAAAGGCAATAACTCGACAAGTAGTGTGTTTATCGCCTCCCATTTTTGGCCAGCACTGGCAACCCTGGTGCGCTACGACTGCGGCTGCATAAGTGAATTCCGACGAAGAGCCGTGTCATTATAACCTACCACTTCGCAGCCGCCCCATACCTTCGAGGCGATTAATTGGCCACAAAAACTCGATTACTCAAAGCGGCGGTCGCCCTAAATCATTTGTTTTGAGTGTATGTGTATGTGGATAGCCAGCGTCGAGCACAATAGGGCAACCGCCTCCGCCACTCCTTCACCCCACCACAATCGTATGCGGGTGGCTCCCACACTAGCGCAAAGAGTTGCCAGACCGGCGGCGACAGCAATTGCTCAAGTTAAATTTTGGTGCATTTTCATATCCAATTACATATGTAGTTTGTGTGTCGTGAATGGATCCTCTGGCGATAATGGTCAGTGGATGCAACTCAACCTGTCCGCCGACGGTGTGCTCCAGTTAGCCATCGGGCAGCCCTGGGCCGCGTGTGTGTTTGCTCTAGTGTGCGTGCGTGTGTTTGCGCTCATATTCAAATATAAATTAAATGTTTTCGTCTATTACCGCCGCAACGTTGGCACCTGATAACGCGATATATCTTGTGGCAGCACCAGCAGGACCAAGTCACGTCAAAGGCGTTGCGTTGGAAAAGCAGTTGTGAAGGAGTGAAATGAACTGAATTGGAGTGGATTTCGATTTGTGTCAAAGCGTTTTCATGTCCCTCATAAATTTGCAAAAACATTCTAGAGGATCAAACCACCTAGGACTTTAATTTCATTTCGTTATTTAATTATCACATGATGTATTTTGTGAGGTTTGTGTGTGGATGCGCAGATTGCTAGTATAAAGCGTATCTCGATATACATATGTACATATGTATATTTGCCTAATCGATAGATTGGCACACACTGCGTATGCGCAACGTTTGATTTTATGTTTTTAGTTACCGAAAGACGTTTCATTACCATTGCATCCCGTTTTACTCTTTTTTTCACTCGTTTCAGTGCAGTTCATCGCTATTGTTGTTTACCATCCAGTCCAAATGTCAGCTGTTTCACGCAACATGTACCATAAAAGCGGAACAGCGAAGCGCAGAAAAAGAGCTAACCGATCGAGCCCAGGACAACAACAACAAGAGAGAGCTCGCTGCTAGCAACGTAAACAAAACAAGAAAACAAAAAACAAATAAATGATAACACACATACACAAGACGCAAAAACAACAACAAATACCATAAAAAAGCAACAAGAATTATACAAAATGAGAAAGGAGAGAGCCTAGCTGCGAAGAGAACGACCAAGAGAAAGTGCAGCTTAGCTCAGTAAAAAGAGAGAGAGAGAGAGAGAGAAGAACCAACCAGAAGGTAAGCGGTGAACCCAATTCTAACTTATTCCAAAACCATAATCTCAACTGTTTTCCAAGTTTGTGAAATTCAATTAGGTTACATTATTTCTTAAGTTGATAAAAATAAAAGCGAATTATTTTCGTAAGGTAAAGAGAAAAGGTTGAATCTTTAAGTTATTTAAAGTTTAAAGTTAGCTTTACGTTCATACATCCAAATTATTTTATTTTGAATAAAATTTTTGTATTTCTTATTGGCTGATTATTTAAAATTATTTTATTCATTTACAACACTAGCTTTGAATAATAATACCTAAGTAATAAGTAAAACTAAAACTATATTGGGATTTACCAATTTAATATAAAGCATTTTTCTGTAGTATTCTCAATATTTTAAACCAACTATCCTGTTTTGGTAAGGAAACATTGATGAAATAATGTAAAATGTGAAATATCAGTACTAAAACTTATATATGTACATATGTATGGATATAGTTGCTTATTTAAACGGATTGCATATTTTATTTAAATAAAATACTAACAATTAACTCTTTTTATTTTTCAAGCCCTAAACGAGCAAACGCTGCTTGAATACGACCAAGGATTAAGTCTGAACTGAGCACAAGGGCAGCAGAGAGCAGAGGTCAGTCAGATCAGTTAAATTAATCAGAGGAGGAGGAACCCGCCATGACAATCATACTCTTCTTGGTGGACACTTCGTCGTCCATGTGCCAGAAGGCGTATGTGAATGGGGTACAAAAAACGTATCTGGACATTGCCAAGGGCGCCGTGGAGACGTTCCTCAAGTACCGCCAGCGGACGCAAGACTGCCTCGGCGATCGGTACATGCTGCTCACGTTCGAGGAGCCGCCTGCCAATGTGAAGGCCGGCTGGAAGGAGAACCATGCCACGTTTATGAACGAACTGAAGAACCTGCAGAGCCACGGCCTCACCTCCATGGGCGAATCGTTGCGCAACGCTTTCGATTTGCTCAATCTAAATCGGATGCAGTCAGGTATTGATACATATGGCCAGGGGCGGTGTCCCTTCTACCTGGAGCCCTCGGTTATCATTGTGATTACGGATGGGGGAAGGTACTCCTACCGCAACGGTGTCCATCAGGAGATCATACTGCCGCTGAGCAATCAAATACCAGGCACCAAATTCACGAAGGAACCGTTTCGATGGGACCAACGTCTCTTCTCGTTGGTTCTCCGGATGCCCGGCAACAAGATTGACGAACGGGTGGATGGCAAGGTGCCGCACGATGACTCGCCCATCGAGCGGATGTGCGAAGTCACCGGCGGTCGGTCCTATCGCGTCCGCAGCCATTATGTGCTCAACCAGTGCATCGAGAGTCTCGTACAAAAGGTGCAGCCGGGCGTGGTGCTGCAATTTGAGCCGCTGCTACTGCCAAAGGAGACGACGACGGGTCAAGTAGGTGGCGGCGGTGGTGGTGCTGCTGGCGGTGCCGGCGTCGTTCAAAGTGGAAGCGGGGGTGGAGCGGGTGGAGCTGGTTCGGCTACACCTTCTTCCTCGTCCTCGTCCTCATCCTCCACCTCGTCGGCGGCGGCGACGTCGGGAGGAGGCACCGCAGGAGAGGTACCAACGGACATTGTCTTCCAACCTATTAAAAAGATGATCTACGTGCAAAAGCACATCACGCAAAAGACCTTCCCCATCGGCTACTGGCCGTTGCCGGAACCGTACTGGCCGGACTCCAAGGCCATTACCTTGCCACCGCGCGACGCCCATCCAAAGCTAAAGATCCTGACGCCGGCGGTGGACGAGCCGCAGCTAGTGCGCAGCTTCCCAGTGGACAAATACGAGATCGAGGGTTGTCCCCTGACGTTGCAGATCCTTAACAAGCGCGAGATGAACAAGTGCTGGCATGTGATTGTGACGAACGGAATGCACGGTTTTGAGCTGCCCTTTGGCTACCTGAAAGCGTCACCGAACTTCACTCAGGTCCATCTGTACGTCCTTGCCTATAACTACCCGGCGCTGCTGCCGCTGCTGCACGACCTCATCCACAAGTACAATATGAGTCCGCCGAACGATCTCATGTACAAGTTCAACGCCTACGTGCGCTCCATACCGCCGTACTACTGCCCCTTTCTCCGCAAGGCCCTGGTCAACATCAATGTGCCCTACCAGCTGCTGCAGTTCCTGCTGCCGGAGAACGTGGACAACTACCTGTCGCCCACCATTGCTAACCAGCTGAAGCACATCAAGAACACTGCCAAGCAGGACCAGGAGAACCTCTGCCTGAAGGTGTATAAGCAGCTGAAGCAACCGAAGCCTCCATACCGTCAGGTGGAAACGGCCAAGCTATGCACTGGCGTTGCCTTGCGCAGGGATCTGGTGCGGCATCCTCTGTTGAGAGACACGTTTGCCAAGCTCCATGCCGAGATCGAGCCCGTGGATAACTACACGATTGTGGTGCCGCAGTTGACGCATCAGCTGTCGGCGAAAACGTATCGCAACCCGTTCGATATACCGCGCCGGGATCTGGTCGAGGAGATCGCCCGGATGCGCGAGACATTTTTGCGACCCGCCTCGCTGGTGGCCAAGGATTCGGGCCACTGTCTGCCCATTGCTGAGATGGGTAACTATCAAGAGTATCTTAAGAACAAGGACAATCCGCTGCGCGAAATCGAGCCGACCAAT
Organism: Drosophila parvula; assembly: GCA_018904695.1. Lineage (NCBI taxonomy): Eukaryota > Metazoa > Arthropoda > Insecta > Diptera > Drosophilidae > Drosophila > Drosophila parvula. The sequence goes on along the minus strand of JAEIIG010035273.1, from coordinate 3,573 downwards.
GTCCGCCAGCACATGTTCGGCAATCCGTATAAGAAGGACAAGCATATGGTGATGGTGGACGAAGCGGATCTCAGTGATGTGGCGCCGATGAAGTCGCCCAATGGCAATGGGCCGGGAGGTGCGCCGCCGCCGGGCTCGGCTTCCGGTTCGGGTTCCGGTTCGTCCACGGGTCCTGGGCAATCGTCGCCGTCGCCGGGCGGCCCGGGAATGTCAGGCATGGGCAGCGGCATGTCCGGATTAATGATGGGCGGCGGTGTCGGCGGCGGCGGTCTCTCAAAGAAGCTGGATAGCACAGCCCGGGGACGCAAACGGAAAGCTGGACCCCTGCCGCGCGCCTTTGAGTTCCGGCGCATGTCCACAGACTCTCGATCCTCCTGCTCGAGTCCCGTCCCCCCCTCGACGGCGACGAGCAATAGTGCACCACCAGGTTCACCAATTCCCGGTGCCTTGACTTCCGGCTTAGGATTAGGAGGTGATTCATCGACGATGGCTGGTCATGCCGCCGATAACAGTCTCGGTTCCAGTTGCTTTGACGAGGACAGCAACAGCAGCTGCAGCAGCACTGGCACCAGCTTTGCTAGCTCCTCCTCCCCACCTGAGCGGGAGTCGAACGACTCGGGCTTGTCCCTGGGACTCTCAACGCACTCTGACCGTTTGGGCATCGGCTTTGACTTCAACGAGGAGGAGACCACCGACCAGGACACTCCGCTCAACGGCTATGTGCACAATTTTATCAATGGGATTAGCGAGGATGCAGTGACCACGGAAGCGGACACGACGACGGAGGCCACGACCAGTGCAAATGCGACGGCGACGACGACGACGACGACGGCATCTGCAGTGCCAACGTCCTGCTCTTCCCCCACTTCTGTCGTGGTTGTCGTCCCCGCAGAGGCTCCTCAAGAAGCTGTGCTTGCAACGGCGGCGCCAATGCCGACACCAGTGACCAGCAATGGCAATGATGCCTGTTCTGCCGTCAGCGCAAGCAGCAGTATCAGCGGAAATTTTGGAAGTAGCCACAGCAGCATCAGTTCCAATGCTGGCGTCAGCTCCTCGGGAGTGCTATATGTCCCACTGAATGGCCTGACCACCCATGCTGCCTACAGCAGCAATCTGGGCGGGCTCAGCTCTTCGCCGCTGGACAGCTTGAGCTCTATAGGCAGCAGCACTAGACCGGGCTTGCTCCCGTTGGCCAATGGCTATGGGCATGGACATGGAGCAGCGGCCATCTCACCGCCGTCGCCGCTATCGCCGCCCGCCAGTACCAGCAGCTCCACGTTACCTTCCACTTCCACTTCCAGCTCCAGTTCCAGCTCTGCCTTCAGTCACTTTAGCCACAATGACATTAACGATGCCTCGGAGATATCGCGAATCCTGCAGACCTGCCACAACGGTACCAGCGGGGGCAGCGGCAGCTCCTCCTCTTCAGGACAAGGAGCCAACAGTAGCAGTAGCGGCAGCAATAGCTTGAATGGCAACGGCAGCAGCAGCTCCTCCATCTCCGGGGATAGTGGGGTGGCTGAAGATCACTACTCGCTGGGCGGCAATAGCTTTGATGCCCTAAAACGAGCAGCCGGCGTTCTTGGCGGAAATCCCCACTATTACTGGGCCAGTGGCCTCAATCATCACAACAACAACAGCCCCACCACCACGGCAGCCGCAGGTTCCACGAGTAGCATTAATAGCAATAGCAACCATCGGACCCACAATAACAGCAGTCCTTTCAAGCAAATCGATTCTCCTGGAGGAGGAGGTGGAGTGATCAAGGGTGGCAGCTGCGGCTCCTCTCCTACGCACAGCAACAACAACGGCGGTGGGGAGGTGAGTCCAACACCAGTGACTCTCAGCGAGGAGCAACGTGAGGCGGCGCGACGCCACAACATTGATCTGCGGCTGCAAATCTTTCGGGATATTCGACGACCCGGACGCGACTACAGCCAGTTGCTGGAGCACTTGAATCTGGTAAAGGGCGATCACGACATGCAGTCGGAGTTTGTGGAGATGTGCATTGGGGAATCATTGCGCTTTCGTCGGCATCGGATGGTGTGCACCATTCAGGACTGGTGGGAGGAGAAGCAGCAGCCGCCGCCACCAGTCGCTGTTGTGGGGGAACAGGCCGCCGCCAAGAGTTAACGATGGCTAATGTGGCATCACTGAGCCCGAGGGGTCATCCATTCCATCTGCCTGTGAGTGTGCCTGAAGGGGAAATCCAGAGGGGCGCATGAGATCCCTCTTGTCAATTTTTGTAAATACTGTTGCCAGAGGACAGACACGGGTTTTGGATGGGTCACGTCGGGACTATAGCCACTACTTTCGTATATACACCAAACAAGCGGAGAAAACAACAAGATGGGAAACTGAACACATAAAACACAACACACGAAAACGCTTGAGATAGAAAGGTGTGTGTGTAGGTGTGTGAAACAGAGAGAGATAGGGTATCAAGAACAGATATTGGGCGGAGATATTTGTAATTAGAGGACCTATTGTAATGTATGTAAATGTAGTCTAAGAATTAAGCTACGCTATCATAATGAGAAGAGTACGTAAAAAACACAGATTTATGTAGTTTTTATTTAGACATTTATAGTTATATTATAATTATACACATACATTAAAATATAGGGATATCGTTTTTTTTTTCCTCTGATCCTAGAATTTAGTGTAGAACTATATATCGATAATTATCGATCTAAAGTGTAAATTATATGTGTAAAAAACTCTAAAAAAAAAGTTTTAGGAATGATCCCACAAAACATTTTAGGCAATTTTGTTTGGAAAATCAGAATAGATGCAGGAACAACCCGTACATAAATTAATAAACGATTTAAACATATATTATACATTATATTTTATATTTATTGCATATTAATTTGTATCCTTTCACCCCAAATCGTCTTGAATCGTTTCAAGATCTTATGAATAATTGTACATTATTCTTATTTCAATTATTAAACCACCCCCACACACACAACAATGATAAGCAACAACTTAAGATAAAAGCGTACAGTTTGTTATATATATATTTAAAATTAGAGACATATTAAGAGCATAAGAGAAAAGTAAAAACTAAAAAAATTATACATTTTGCACTATTTTTTTACGTATGTATATATGTGAGTGCATGGTGTGTGTGCGTGTGTGTACGAGTGCGTAACTCAATACATGAATAATTGATTGATAGATTGAGTAATTGGTAGTCAAAAATAAAAACACAAAGCAAGTTTGGTAATATTAGCTAGGCGGCTGGCAGTGATTTTACGACTGCTTCAGGATTAATAATCAATTATATACACCCGAAAAAAGTGCGTATACATATATATTTAACAAATTTCATACATACAAAAAACAAACAAAACCAAAACAAGATCAAGAAAACAACAGAGCAGAAAACAAACAAATGAAATCAAAGAATGAAATAAAAAAGGAAGAAAAGATTGCATTAAGTTTAATCGCTTTTTTGGGTTGGGACCCACATCTCCCTTAAGGCCCTTCTCGATAATGGCGACGACGACGACCATATGCCCCCTGTATGAATGATCCCTTTTATGGTCACAGCCAACGCCCCTCTAT
>JAEIIG010035269.1:0-84953 GCA_018904695.1 Drosophila parvula | reverse complement strand
GTTGATATTAACCAAAAAAAAGATGATCTCTCTGAGAGCGGAATACAGAGTGCTTACTGTGGTAAACTCCCACCTCTTCCGCTTGTCAAGTGCCGATATCCGTCAGCTGCCAGTTCTTGTCCCAATGGACACACAAGCTGACCACAAGCTACTTGTTCGGCTTCCTACTACCTCCAGGTACTCCTCCTCCGCTCGAGTCTCGGCTTCTCTGTTAATCTCAGACTCAGACTCCTCCTCGCTTCAATTTGGATGACGCACTATCAGCAGCGTTGGTTTTATGGATAGTGGATAATTCGCAGGCAGCTCCGATTTCGACTGAGTGAGCGACTGAAGTGAATGGCTGGCATTCTCCTCGGGTTGTGCCCTTATCGCTGTTCCACTGGTTCCACCAGTCCCCAGAATGCGACACCCAGCCAGGCCACTCTTCGATAAGATAAGCGGCGAGCGAGCGAGCCAAACAAATGCCAAAACATTCGTTTAAATATAAATAAAAACTAGCTGGCGAACTGTGTTGTGTGGGAAATGCATTCAACTCCATCCCCATTCCCTACATATCTCTCACTTATCCATATCGCACGAATGCTGTTTACTCTGGCAGCAGCCCCACGGAATGGCGATAGCTTCTGCGGGTGGGTGCAGTGCCTCGGACTTTGCCGATTTGTGGGTAAGTGGAGCAGTGCCCCAGGGCCCTTGACCCTTATCAGGGGGCACAGAAATCTACTCAAAAGTCGCTCATTACATCTATACATAACTAGCAAGTAATACTTCTCTTTTGGGGAAGATCAAGTTGCAGTTAAGTTAATTTATTTTAATAAATGCAGTATACTTCGTTATATATTAAATAATTAATAACAAAAAATGAGAGGAGAGCCCTTAAAAATATATATGTAAATCATACAATGAGTTTATTATAATAATAGCTTTCCTCTTCCTTCGAAATTATAGTAATTTATTATCAAACTCCTGTTTAACTTTAAATTTAACTAAAAAGATCAAATATATCTCTTTTGGTACTTTAAATTCCTCCTAAAAATAGTAAACAGCTCCAATTAACAATAAAAAAAAATATATTGAAATATTCTAAAGTGTTCCTGCACTTTTTCCATTACTAAACTTCCGAGTCCAGCTCCTTCTCCTGCCGGAGCTGGCTTGGCTAGAGATCAAAATCAAAAGGAGTTGTCCAGTGTCGGGGGGGCGGGGCCAGTGTCTCTCTTGCGAACATGCGACTTCATGTGCCCGCTGAGACCAGCATACTGGGCGAATCCCTTGCCGCATAGCTTGCACAGATATCGCTTGTGCTCGTCATGGATCTCCTTGTGACGCCGCAGATACTTGGCGCTGGTGAACCGCTTGTGGCACACATCGCACTCCTTGTCCCGCACATCGAGATGGCCCTTGATGTGATCCCTCAACACTGTGCGCTCGAAGAAACCCTTCCCGCAGATATGACACTTGGCCACCGATCGCTGTTCATGTCGCCGCTTGTGCCGCTCCAGGAAGGAGACGGTGCTGAAGCGTCCGCCACAGATGTGACAGCAATAGGGTCGCTCTCCGGTATGTGAGCGCCGATGGACCTGCAGGTCCGTGGTGGTGGCAAATCTCTTGCCGCACTCCTCGCAGCTCAGGTGGTAGTCTTGCGTGTGGCGGCGCAAATGGATGGTGCAGTTGCCGCACTTGGAGAAGCCCCGGCCGCATGTGGGACACACAAAGGGCAGGCTGCCGTCGTGCTGCGACCGATGCACCCGGTAGCCGTCCACGCTGCTCAGCACCTCCGGGCAGAGGTCGCACTGGAACGGGGCCATGTGGGGCTCGAGGAAGGCGAGCTTCTCGTAATAGCGGGACCGGGAGCGAAACACCTTGCCCAGCCGCTCGCTCTTTAGGCGACGCACCTTCTCCTGGTGATAGGTGTTCCGTAGACGTCGAATAAACAGTTGGAGCTGCGATGGTTCCAGGGGTATCTGTAGCTCGATGCGGCACAGCTCCAGCAAGCGATCCCTGGCCGCCTGGCGGACGGTACGAAGCCGACAGGTCATGTCCTGCATGTCCCAGTTTGGTCGGCATTGGCGATACAGCTCGATGAGCTTCAGATTCTGGGCATGATTCAGCCGGGGCACGGGACCCGACTCCGTCGTCTCTGCCCCCTCCGACTCGCCCAGCATCTTGGGCTGGCGTTGCGGCGGCAAGGTGCTGCTCGCCAGGAAGTGTAGTCTGCCGTAGAACCACTCCGCGGTAGCCGGCGGTTCTGTGGGCTGCTCCAGGCGCACTGTCTCCCGCCGGTAGGCATCTTGCAGGAGCTTGACATGGGCCGCCACCTCCTGGCCCGTGAGATTCAGTTCGAATTGTGAATTCAAGTCGGCGGCTATCTTTTCGCTAGCCTCGCTGCGTCGCGTGTAGTTCCTGTAGGCCACCAGGCCCAGATCCCAGAGCAGGCGTTGCTCCTCCAGTTGGGCTATGAACGCCAGCATAATGGGATGCTCCTGCAGCCAAAAGTGTGAGGTGTCTGTGACACTCGGGTTACTCACAGTTTCCGTTTGTTGGCTGGTGGATTCTAATGACGTTACGCTCTGACTATCGCTCTCTGACCATATATCCATGTCTTGTTCCGCCTCCGAATCGGTTGGCGAGGATTCCTCCTCTTTCACCTGGTAGGATATGTCCATTTCCAGCGGATCCTCCTCCTTGGTCGTGGCTACTCCGTCCGAATCGCTGCCAGCATGAGTGCGCGGTGTCTTGTGCTCCGCCCATGGCTTAATGTCCTCTTTTTCTCGATCTTCAAACAAATCCGAGTGTTCCGACTCTAAATGCGACTTGAAGTCTTTGAATGTGGTCGTTGTGCGCACTGGATCCGGACAGTAGATGCACTGGAAGGCGAAGGTGCGTGTCTGGCGCTTCCAAAAGCACACGATGTCGCCGCAGCGCTGATATGGCGGCATTATGTTTCGATCCGGATAATAATATCCAATTGGAATTGGTTTGCCTGCCGTTTGTTTGACCAGAACACGGGGCTGCCAACTTGCGTCGAATGTGGTGAAAACAAATAAATGGGAAGCCGTCAAAGGGTCGCTTTCTGATACCCTACAAATGTGCGTAGATATAATTAATAAACAAGTTATCCCCTAAAATGCTCAGCTTTGAATTGTTATTTATTTAATATATTTTTCCACTTTCAAATGTTTTTCATCCATAGTAAATGCTCCGATCAATACACCCCTTGATACCCTTTAAGGTCTGTAAATAAGTGTTGGAAAACCCGCCAGAGACGCGCCCCCAAAATTTAAAATGTGAAAAATGTGTGTTTATTTTCAATTCTTACATAATTTTGGGACAAATAACATTTTCCAACTTAACTACTAAAAAAAAATAGATAAATGCAAACTGATCGAGCGATTTCCGGTTTCCACTAAAATCCAGAGCAGTCTCCAGATCCGTTTAAGGCATCATGCGCAGGGCACCATCCAGACGGATAACCTCGCCGTTAAGCAGCGGATTCTCGTAGATGGCCTGCACCAGCTGGGCATACTCGCTGGGCTCGCCCAGGCGCTGCGGGAAGGGAATGGACTTGGCCAGGAAGGTGCGCACCTTCTCGGGCAGAGCCGCCAGCATCGGTGTGTTGAACAAGCCCGGAGCAATCGTGCAAATCCGGATGCCCTGGGTGCTCAGGTCGCGGGCAATCGGCAGGGTCATGCCAACAACGGCCGCCTTGGAGGCCGAGTATGCCGCCTGACCGATCTGGCCATCGAAGGCCGCCACCGAGGCAGTGTTCACGATCACGCCGCGCTGTCCATCCACATTTGGCTCATTGGCGCCCATCAGGCCGGCCGACAGGCGGATCACATTGAATGTGCCCACGGTATTGATGTTGATCACCCGCTGGAAGTCCTCCAGGCGATGGGCCACGTTCTTGTTGAAATTGAAAGTCTTCACAGCGGTGGCGGTACCGGCACAGTTCACCGTGAAGTCCAGGCGACCGAACTTATCCTTGGCCGTTTGCAGGGCAGCACTCACATCCTTCTCGGAGGTGACGTCCACGGGGACAAAGACTACCTTATCGCCCAGCTCCTTGGCCACTTCATTGCCCTTCGATGAGGGCAGATCGGCGAGGATGACGCTGCCGCCCTGCTTGGCCAGACGCTCGGCGGTGGCGCGACCCAGACCAGAGGCTCCTCCGGTGACCAGAGATACGGCGTTCTGTGGGTGTAAAATATACATATAATAATTATATATTTATAATAACATAAGGGGTTAGCTAATATTGTGACCTAAGCTAACGTACATTTATGAACATTTTAATGTATTTAAATATTATAATAAAATTATATTATCATTGCAAATTTAGGGGCAAGGTTCATATTAATAATATTAAAATATAAATTGTATGCGCAACATAAATAAAAATCTTTTAAAACAACAAATTGAGTATTTAAATTTAATATAAAAGAATTCTTGAGGCATACAACTTTCCTTTCATAGTAGGGCCCCCCCCGAGGCAGAGTAATGAAAGTCTGCCGCCGGTTTATCGTATTTCTCGCTGCCCAGCTTGTGGGGAATTTCTGCCTCCCCGCGATTTAACAGATTAAAGTCAAGATAAAACCATCAGAAGGATGACACTATGTTATTGTATAACGCGCGAAGAAGTAATGCTAATTGGACGCGGGTACAAGGTGCAATGCTATAGACACACAGATACAGTTATTTATGGGCCACCGCCACAGACACGAGTTCAAATCCCAATTGGACTTTGAACCCGGCGCACCGGGTCGTGGGGCCATTTTTCCAGCACTAATTCCATTATAATCGCTATATACCTATTAATATTTATGACACCCACATACCTTGATCATTTTGTAGTACTGTTGTTTGCCCTTAACACGGTTGTAACAAAGTAAGTTGTTGAACTTTAAAAAGGGAACTTGTTGAGCAAGCCGAACCGGTAGCAGTGTGACCGTATTGGGCCCTTTCAAAAATACAGCGCTGGATTGGTATATTCAAATATACCAAAAATAACTGTTAAAGACGTACCACAAAAGTAGTTTATTATTCAATTTAAATATGTCTTGGTTAAAGGACTTTTTTTTTTAATAAATGGATGTATGGAATATTTAAGAAGAATTTCATTAAATTAACACCTGTAATTACTATACAAAAATTATGTTATTTTTTCGCTCCGTTTATATTCCCGCGTAGAAGGATAGTCTCTCCTCCTTGCTAAAAAAGTCTTGGTTTGTGATAAAGGATCAAGGATCACTTTAAGTTAAGTGGAAAAAGTCCACATAAAATACAATCAGTCATTGCAAACCTCGAACTTCATCATTAAGATATAATTTTTTACAAAATCTTATTGCCCTCTCTATAAAGTTAATTTTTGGAAAAATTTGCTTGGAGATTAGCGGCGTGTGTAGATAGGAAAGCTGCGATTACCGGAAGGGCATCCACGGATCGAAGACCAACAGCTCTTGTTTGGTTTTAATTAGCCGAGCTCCGGATTTGTCGTTGCCGCCTTTGATTGGGCTTATCGGTCGGGTAAACAAGTGGAGTGCCTGCGGCGGTAAATGTCGGAGGAGGTGGCTCCTCCACTTCCGGCGCTGCCGCCGGAGGAGAGCCCACTTGGCTCGTGCCGGCCGTGGGATCGGTTTTAAAGCGTGCAAAGCGTTCGCCAAGTGCGGTAGCTCTCTTCTCCTGCAGCCCCGTTCCTTCGTTGGACAGAAGAATCTGCGGTTTATTCTCAGATAGCGACAACTTTATTGCCTTCGCGACAACTTAAGCTATACAGAGTGTACGTGTGCTTTTTTTTTCTCAGTGTGAGAGTGCTAAATACATATTAAAAAAAAGAGGAAACTTTATCGTAGGCCGGATAATAATCTAAAGTGTGTAAGTTCCTTGGAAGTCCTACATCTTCGTTCAATATTTGTAACATTAATTAGAGCAAAAAAAGTGTATCCTGTTCGATATATGTATGTATCTTTGTATGTATATATAAATATTTGATGCTCTTAGGCGTTAAAAATATTACTTTTTCTATATAAACTTAATAGCTAATCTGCGGAATTCGTGGCCACCCTTCGTAAATTAGTGGCCATCGATTACTTACCGCCACTTAATCACTTCATCCGATCTACGTAGAGTATACTACGTCCTTTATGGTTTTTTTCAATATATAGATATTTATCTTTGTTAATGTACACTCGCCGAAAAGAGGGGTGAGAGGGAGAAGACACTGACGGAAACATTCAAAGTTTCGTTGATAGAGTTGCATGCACAGAATATATGTATCCCTCTCCTTGGATCGCGGGTATTTGAAATATATTTGCTAATTTACAATGAGGAGCAGGAGCAGGAGCAGGAGCAGGAGCAGGAGAGGAGCAGGAGCAGGAGGAGGCGCCGTCTTAGCGGGCGGCCCTATCTCGTCAGAGCATCTGTAGCTGCAGCGCTTCCTCCCGGACCTGCCGCTTCGCCTGATGCATGGCCATGAGCTGGTACCAGCCCCAGGCCAGGGTCCTGTCCTACATCTTGGTTTCCATGAGGGACCCGGATGAGCCGCTACCGCTGGGCAGATTCATCTGCAAGCGCTCCAGCTGATCGGCCAGCAGGCGCTGCTCGTTGGTTAAACGGAGTATCTCCTGCTTTTCCTCAATGGTGTGTCCCTTGCGCTTGGCTCGATATTGCAGCATCCGCTTGTAGCACTCGAGTATCTCCTGGTCAACGGTGTCCAGCTTACGCTTGATTGAGATCCGTTTGATCTCCTCGCTGGCGGCCGATCGAAGTCGCTTCAGTTCCTCGCTGTTGAACTGCGAAACGCTGCTGATCTCCGCCGTAACACGCTTGATCTCCATCAGCACCTCGTCGACGTCCTCGTGGGCGGCATACTCGATGGGATCGATCAGTCCGGTTTCCAGTAGCTCCTTCTTCAGCCTTTGCTCGATGCCCACACCGTGCTTCATCATGGACAGGGATCGGAAGTTGCCAGAGGCGGCAGCTGCCGCCGCCGCAGCAGCCGCACCTGCAGCTGCCGAGGAGGATGAGTGTGTGTTCTCGTTGCTGCTGCTGGTAGTGCTGTTGCTATGCTCGCCAACCGCCGCCTGTTCGCTGGGCAGGGTCAGCAGCGACTCCTCCATGAGGGCGGAGACCAGTCGTTGAGTTAGCGGTCCGGTGATGCTCTCCTCCACTAGACCCTCGGCCTTTTTCAGCATGGCCGTGGCGTTCTGTGACTTGACGCGCCCTCCGCACGGCTGCAGGACTTTCATGTCTTCTTGCGCCCACAACGTCGAGTAGTGGGGACCTAGCGTGGGTACCGGCGGCACCAGGGGACCGCGGTACTGCTCGAGCAGGTCGTCGATCAAGCGCAGGTCCTCGTTGGTCAGCGGCATGCAGTAGGGCTCGACGGAGAGCCAGAACTTGTTGGGTGTATCGTTCTTTGGCACAGCCACCTTGGGCAGCTGCGGCTGGGGCTGGTGGTGCGGCAGCACCGATCCGGAAGCACTGGCGGACACCAGTGTGGGCAGATAGTCCATACTATCGTCCGTGTGGACGGTCACGGGGCTGTTTTTGGCCTGATGCTTAGTGGAGCTAGAGGCGCCGCCGCCGCCGCTCTGCTGCTTAAGAATGGTCATTGATGAGTGCTTTTTGCGCACGCCCGTCGGCTCGTCGCGCTTCCGCTTGGCGTTGCTGGATGATGAGGCACCGCCGCCGCCGCCGCCGCCTGCCCCGGACGGGCTGCCCACACCGGAAGAAGAGTTGCTGCCGATGCCCAGCAGGCCGTTGAGCATGCTGGACTGACACGGCGGCGATCCGGGCACCCGGTCCATCTTACGACGATCCTGGCGCTTGTCGTCCTTGTCCAGGCTGTCGTACTCGCACATGAGCACGCGCGTCCTCTGCGCCACATTCGAGAGCATCTGCTCTAGCTCCAGCTGCACGGCATCCAAATCCTCGGCGGCCAAATGATCGTCTGACGGTCGCTGCAGCGCGGTGGCAATGGTTGGCAGTAGCTTGGGCAGGTCCCGGGTGCGAATTAGCGGTATGATGACGCCTCCGGGCGTGGCCAGCACCTCTGCCTCCGTGGAGGCGCTGCCGGTGGCCGACTTGCCGCCAATCGTGCCATTGCTGGGCATTTTGCCAGCGCCTCCCGACGACGCTGAGATGCCAAAGCCACCGGAGCTGCCCGCTCCACCGGCAGATATTCCGCCACCGCCGCCGCCAAAGTGGCCCAGCTTGAGGTTCTTCAGGTTTGCACTCATGGAATGGAGCAACGACTGGCTGAATTGGGTGTCCGGTTGTGGTTAAATTAACGATTTGTTTATTTTAGCTCGAATCGCAATTTGTTTGCGTTAATGTTGGCAGTGTGACCAGGTCTCGGATTAAGAATTTAACTGGGACGTTCAGCAACGCTATACTGGAAAATACTAATAACTTTACGCACATACAGTGGACACTGATTAAGAGAATTTTGGTTAATAGTTTTAAGATAAATATTCTCTTATCTACAAAGTTAAATTCATTGACAATTAAAATTTCACAATAAAAGTGTTAATTCTTTTATTTATTTTAAACATATTATTAAAAGAAAACTATTCAATCGGAATTGATGTTGCTCAAAGCAGGTACTCACTGTAGGTAGCATACAGGCAAGTGCATTTATATTTAAATGAATTCATTCATATGAATTTATAGTAAGGTTATACATACGTTCCCTTGCCTTTCATGATTATTTTTTTGCTTTAATTTTATGATTTAAATTACATGCTTGAGTTTTGGTACCACCTGTATTAACATTTCTGATAGTCAACAGTGGTAACGCACTGTTAATTGCATAGCTCTGCGGACGTTAGACAGCACGGTATTTTTTGTTGAAACGCGCGCGCGTTTTCCAATACTTGCTGTGTTGGTCTGTTTTTGGTTTCGTTCTTTGTTGTTGTTTCGCCATCGCCTCGCATTCGCCTCGCTTCGTTTTCGACTGATATCCGTCTGCTCGGCTGCGGAGCGCGCTATTCTGTGATAAGCAGTGTACTTAACAAATCAGCGACTGTTGACAATTAGTAATGGCCAGCGACGGGGCTTGAAATGCCAAAATAGCAGCAGCAGCATTGGGATTAAACTGCGACTGCAACTGCAGGCAGCACCAGCACCAGCAGCAGCAGCAGCAGCAGCAGCAGTGCAAGTATGTATGTAACTTTATGTAATTGCAATGCAATTGCCCCCATCCACCGCCCGATCCGATAATCTCAGACTGGGTGCCTTCAATTGCGCCTCGTTTGTCCCAATTGCCAGAAGTCAAGTTCCCCGAAATCACAAGACCACAATTTGTCGATTCTCGAGCTCAGCTGCGCTGGCGCTCTGCCGCTGGCCCTCCTCGGTCGACGCTGCCGCCGCCGCCGTCGCCGCCGTCGTCGCCGTCGGTTGAAACTTGAAATTAAAATCCAAATCAAAGTCGAAAATCACCAAAATCAGTCTGTAAAATCTTTTGCAGCTTCAACAAAAAACAGTATTTCCGTTTACTCTCTCGGAAGTGGGTTAAGAACTGAAAATATCTTGGCTTTTGTGTGCTTTGTTCTTTGGATTTACTCATGCAAAAATCTTTTGTATATATCTTTCTTTATAGTTCCTGCAAGTGTTCTTTGAAATGATAATAAAAGTCAGCAATTAAGTGCAAAATAATGGCACCGAAAGTGTCTGTATTTGAGGATTGCTTATATCTCTAAAAGATACTTTTGTAAAAAGGTATTCTGGATTTTTTAATTAGATTTTCTGGCTTAATTATAACATGGATAATGGCTTATAAATTCCATAAAAAAGTGTATAAAACTTGTACACCTTAGAGGTGTTTTTTATTAATTGGCATTATACCTTTGCCAAAGTGAATATATGAAGCTTTGTTTGAGAACTTTGCCAAGCTGTGAAGGTGAAAAGTCTATAAAATATATATTACTCCTTAATCAAATAGCTAGATGCTGTGTGTGTTTTAGTTTTAATGAGGCAACAGTGTTCTCTCACTTTGGTGGATTAAATTACATTAAAGAAACACTACATTACATTAAATAAGGAAATAAAAAGAAATATATAAATATAACATAAAATAATACAAATATTTTAATGTTCATTTAATGGTTATTTCATTTAATGATCACAAAATTTTACATTCTATAGAAATAATCATTAACTTAACTGGAAAAGTAATTAGAAAAGTGTTTTCCCTTTTTTTTAATTAGTAACGATTAGAGCTGGAAAAACATGGATGTTTAAGGTCGATTAATCGATGTTTACATATTAAAAAAACATCGAAAACTTCGATATTTTTCTAGCTCCAGTAACGTTAAGTTACAAATATCTTTCGGATGCAATCGGATGAATCTCTTTCGTTTTGCCAAGATAATCAACTTGAATTTGATGTGGTTTCTGTTTTCTTTTTCATAGATGATATCCAAAATGATATCAAGGGTATGTATTGCCAACTTCGGTCCAAAAGTCGAACCATTTTCCATTGCTTTATTGATCAAATATTTGTGATTACGTGTGCCGCCACCGCCACCGCCGTCTTGGCGATTATAAGGGGGAGCTTTGTGTGTCAGCCGGTGTGTGTTGCTTTTGTTTTTAGTACATGTTTTATATGCCTAACTGTTTCGTTATCAGTGCTAATTAAACTACAGAAGAGAAATCTGTGAATAAGCGGCGATAAGGCGATAAGGCCGGGAACACTCGGAACACTCGCTCGAAACCTGGGACTGGGATGGATGGATGGATGGCTTCAGATCCGCCATTGATGTCGATCGATCAGGGACGGCACGGCACACGGCACGGCACTCCTCCTAATCCATTATTACGATTGTTTTGCCATTGTTCGGTGTGGTCTAATCAATCAGAGAGCCAAGCTGGCCGGCCGGCCGTCCAGTCGATCTATTAATAGAGTCGCCATACCTTTGACGTTAATTGACCGCCAGTCGGAAACGTCCACCTCGTTCCGCCTACCGCCTACCCCCGCCCACTGACCCTGTCATCAATTATCGCCCAGGTATATTGGCCACTCTTCTGGTTGCCCCCGGTGGTGGAGATTACACACAGAAAAACTAGCACTAGTACCTTTTAAGGGATTTAATTTACTTGCTTGATTTTCAAGCTGGGAGCCAGACAACAAAAATCAAAAGAATATCATCCCTAAAGTTATTATTTTGAGCTAAATTTTTAAGCAAAAGTAACAGAAGACTAAAGGCGGGAGTGTAAGTTTTGTTTTTGTAATCGTTTCCCCGAATAAGCTGGAAATAATACTTGAAAACTATCTATCTATACTGGCAATACTTTCTGTCATTCTTTTCCAATTAGTTAAATTAATCTTATTAAATATACACCGCTGATACTTGTGTTAAAAATAGTATAAACATATTTTTAACAAACTTATTGATAAGGTTCTGATAAGAAAAACCTTAAGCGGAGTCCCTGAATACATTTTATCTATAACTTTATCAGAAGTGTCTGGGAATACCACAAAATCTATTCAATGTGAAAGTTACAAGGTTTTTTAATCAAATAAATTAATAAACTGAAATCTCTAGGTATTTCTTTGAGTGCAGATCAAGCTTTAAGCTGATTTTGGTGGAAATTTTGTAGCCGTGCACGGGGAGGAGCGTAGGCGGAAGTTACGCCCAGAAACAGAGCAAGAAAAAAAGGGCAAAATTGGCAAAAAACGAAATGAAAATATAAGAGGCAGGCAACGGCGACAGTTGGCGGCGCAAATATTTGTGCAATTGATTAAAAAGTTCCCGCATCTTCAGTCGCCAGTTGCCAGTACCCAGTCCCCAGTCCCCAGTTCCCAGTATCCAGTCTCCATTCTCCATTCGCCAGTTTTGTGGCTATATCTGCTGTTTGCCCTGGCGACAAAAATTTTCCAATTTGCTTAACTCGTTATGTGGGCCCCGTTAATGAGATATACATTCTGTACATTCTGTAAAGAGCACCCCTTCCCCCACCAATAATTTGTTATATTATGGCTTATACATATATCATATATTGTGTTTCCTCTGCTTGTTTTCGGGGCAACCTCTTATCAGTTGTGGAAAATACAAAAAAGAAAAACACACACCCATCGGTGTGCGATTTACGATGCCTCTGGCAATTGTGTTTTCGGTTGGCTTAGTTAATATGCCGCGATTAAGTTAGTTAGTGCATTGATTTGCGCGCCACTGGCCATTAGTTTGAGGGTCGCCCATCCGTTAAATTGATCGGGAGAAAGCCGAGAGCGATCGGTTCTGAAACTTACGGATAAAATCATTGGACACCAATATAGAGGTTCTCGTGATATCAGGCATTACTCATTCATGCTCAACAAAAAATAGAGAATTTGTACTCTATTTTGATTGTGAGTCACTTTAAACAACAGTTTTCTTTGGTGCATAATCTTTGCTGTATTCTTGATTAACTTGATTTATCTTAAAATTTATTTATTAGAGACAATTGGCAAAAGGGAAACAGTTCGGGGATAAAAACCAATTTAATATTAGTTTTGTAGTGCGACTATGACACTGCTTTGAAGAGTTAATTATAATTAATTAATTTAATTATTATTATATTTAATTATTAATTTTCATTGGAGGCTCGAGAGTAAGTATAGAGCTTAATCTTAGTGAGAGCCAAGCGACAATATGATACTTTGAATACATATAAAAATAAGTAATACACTCTAGAGGCTGTTCTTATATTGCATAATAACCTAGGGGGAGGAAAGGGTATAGGCGAAATGTTTTTATTTCATTATTGGGGGAGTGGTTAATCTAGAACAATAATAATTTTATAAAGATGTGAATATAAAACATCTTTATAAAATTATTATTGATTTATATTCACATCTTTATAAAATTATTATTGTTCTAGATTACCCACTCCCACAATAATCTTATTTTTTGTATTAAAAGGTAAAAACATTTTATACTTTATCATTAAATCATCGTTCAGTGAAAACTCTTGATTATATAGGGTGGAGACGGGGTCAAAAATGTGATTACGTAATATTATGTATGGACAGCCTCTAAAAAGTGATTTATTTTCTCATTAGAGACCGAATTTTCCTTTTTGCTTTAACATTTTTTAAAAATATATTTCGATATGTATATATATTTTTTTTTATTATTTACTCTCATTTCCATATCAATTTAAAGTTATCTATATAGCTTACTGTATGAGGTTTATAGTTCCAGCTTTTAATGGAACCTCAAATTCATGAAATTGGTAAAACTGTGTCATAACCGCACAAGAGGCTTTATATGCCATATATTCCGCCTTTTCAAGCCCAACTTGGACCCTGAAATATGTTTATTCCGGTCTTGAGTTGTTTTTGATTCTAATTCTATAACATATAAGGAAATGCCCCTGACAACTCTCACAATTTGATCGTTACAGACGACGCGCTTCAGTGCAGTACGGGCACCGATAGCCGATCGCCGATCAACGGAACGGATTCGCAACGGACTGGACTGAGCTAGGCCCCAGCTAGACTATATAGCCATGAAGTTCGCCGAGCACCTGTCGGCGCACATAACGCCCGAATGGCGCAAACAGTACATCAACTATGAGGTGAGTTTTGGCTATGACAATGATAAAACCCCAAATGAATGTCCAACCTCTTGTGTTCAACAGGAAATGAAGGCCATGCTGTATTTGGCCGTGGAGGAGGCGCCATCGGTGGAGAGTGTTGAGGACGATGTGCTGAAGCGTCATTTTGCCAACTTCGATGAGAACTTCTTTCACTACTGCGACAAGGAGCTGAAGAAGATCAACACATTCTACTCGGAGAAGCTGGCGGAGGCAACACGAAAGTTTGCCACCTTAAATGCGGAGCTAAAGACCTCCATTGAGGAGTCGGAGCGCAGTGCCAAGAAGTCCAAGGGACAGAAGCGTCATGCCGCCCTGCCAGACCGAAAGGCACGCGAACTGAAGTTGGCCTTCAGCGAGTTCTATCTGAGTCTGATACTCCTGCAGAATTACCAGAATCTGAATCATACGGGCTTCCGAAAAATCCTCAAGAAGCACGACAAGGTAAGCTCTGATTTATGGCCACCGCAGTGGCGAGCTAAACCTTGACCTAGGCGAACCTTTTTCTTCCGGGGATTACAGTAGCCGCTGCCTGCGACGTAATAATACCAACACCATTCTTTGGGTGTCTGTGCCATAAATAATCCTAATTATTTATGGCAGCCCGGTGTTTGGTTTAAAAATAGTATTTTGTTATCGCAACATTTAGCCAGACTTCCCGGTAACCATCATAAAAAAGTTAGGTGATTCATTCAGGCCACTTGGAAAAGAGTTAATTAGATTGATTAGGGGGATTTTCTTTGTCTTTCGGTTCCTTCAAATTATGTAAGACTCTTTATCAGTTTATACTTTCTTCCTTTTGGCAGCTTTTGCGCGTTGATACCGGCGCCAAGTGGCGGCAGGAATATGTGGAGGCATCACACTTCTTCACCAACAAGGATATCGATAATATTATCAATGAAACGGAGACAACGGTCACCGGTGAACTGGAGGGCGGTGATCGTCAGCGGGCCATGAAACGTTTGCGTGTACCGCCGCTCGGGGAACAGCAGAGTCCGTGGACCACCTTTAAGGTCGGTCTCTTCTCCGGCAGCTTCATAGTGCTGGGCATTGTGGTTGTACTGTCGGCGATCTTTCACGAGATCAGCGGCGAGAATCTAAAGGTCACGTTTCGTCTGTATCGTGGTCCCCTGCTAATCATCGAATTCATCTTCCTTATCGGTGTCAACATCTACGGGTGGCGGTCGTCTGGCGTGAATCATGTCCTAATCTTTGAGTTGGATCCGCGAAATCACTTGTCCGAACAGCATCTCATGGAGCTGGCGGCCATCTTTGGCGTTGTTTGGACGCTCAGCATGCTGAGCTTCCTGTATAGCGCAAGTTTGGCCATACCGGCGTTCATCAATCCGCTGACGCTCACCCTGATAATGGTGTTGTTCCTGGCCAATCCGTTTCATGTCCTCCATCACGATGCCCGCTTCTGGCTGTGGCGGATCACGGGTCGCTGCTTGTCCGCACCGTTCTTTCATGTGGGCTTCGCTGATTTCTGGCTGGGCGATCAGTTGAATTCGCTGGCCACGGCCATACTGGACTTTGAGTATCTCATCTGTTTCTACTTTACGAACGGCAACTGGACGGAGGCGCGGGATGCATCCATTTGCATGGAGAAGGACTTTATTATTAGGCCGATTGTGAACTGTTTGCCAGCATGGTTTCGATTTGCTCAGTGCCTGCGGCGATATCGTGACTCGAGGGAGGCCTTTCCACACTTGGTGAATGCCGGCAAATACTCTACCACATTTCTCGTCGTGATCTTTGCAACCCTCAAGAGTTTTCACAGTCGTAAGTTGAGGATAGTTTGTTATATATGTATGTGTATAAAGTTTAATCAATACTGCCTCCTAAAATCTTAGCGAACTATGCGAGCACCTTTGACAATCCGTACACCTGGCTGTGGATCATCGCCTCGATTGTGTCCTCCTGCTATGCGTACACCTGGGACATCAAAATGGATTGGGGTCTGTTCGATAAGAATGCCGGCGAGAATACGTTTCTGCGCGAGGAAGTTGTCTACTCATCGACGGTGAGTACCTCCCTGTTCCTAGATCTAACTAAAATATAGGAGTATAAGGTTTAAGATGAGTAACTTCAGGGTATTTTATGTAGAAAATTTGATAGCAAATTCAAACGAATGTGCATTATGTAGCTTATTATCTGAAGGTCTTAGCTCTACCAGAAATATAAGAGAAAAAGCCTTAAGATGCGTAACGCCCTAGGCTTTTTCGTAGCTAGCGTGGGCGTTATGCATCTTATTATTATAAGATCTTTGCTGCTTAGGAAACTTCCCTTTATTATCATTGTTGGCCATCGTTTTTTTGCAGGGCTTCTACTACTTTGCCATTGTGGAGGATCTGGCCCTGCGATTTATCTGGGTGCTATCCTTCTACCTCACCGAAATGAAAATTGTTAGCAGCGACATTATGACCTCCATTACCGGCATTCTGGAGGTGTTCCGGTAAGTGAAAGGCAATACCTCACAATCATCCATAAAATCCCCAACTATGATCTCCTTTCCTTTCCTTTCCGCCCAGTCGATTTGTTTGGAACTTTTTCCGCTTGGAGAACGAGCATCTGAACAATTGCGGTAAGTTCCGAGCCGTGCGCGATATCTCGATAGCGCCGCTGGACTCCTCCGATCAGGTGCTCATCCTGCGCATGATGGACGAGGGCGATGGCGTGATCAATCGCTATACGAAAACGAACCGGCCCAAGCCCAAGAAGGTTAAGGATCCGGAGAAGCGCAGCCTGTTGCAGCCGCGCGGATCGCTGCCCGATCTCCGGATCGATATGGATAGTAAAAAGTTGTAGGCATCCGCCGTCCACCGAATAGTGCTTCCTAATGAACGATTTTGCGGTTAATAATTCGATGTGAACTACGTTCTTTTTTTTTTTTTTGTTTATATGCTATATTCATATTCTTTTTTTGTGCGTTGTTTAGCTAATTTGTACATTTAGTTACTAAGTACTTAAAGTTGATGTGAGAGATAGAGAGAGAGAAAGAGAGAGACGAGTGTGTCCAGCAATAATTAGTGCATAAGATTTCGAACTAAAGTAGCATTCCATTTATATGCGGAAACGAACCAAGCCTATATAACTATACCTATACCTAACATATACCTGTATCTCTACTGTAAACCATTAACTCTGCATATATAATCCTTTAACCCTAAGCCACATTCCCACTTTTCCAAAATCCAAAAAAAAACCAACAAAACAAAACAATATCTTCCAAAAATTAACAAAAAATCGAGCCAGACAGAGTTTGGAGCTGGGAGAACGGCAGTATTAGTATTTAGAAAAGGCGAACAAAAAGAACATAAATAGCAATCACATTCCTTTATCTATTCTATAGTTAGATTTTTTGCCCTATCTGTTATCTGTGCCTGTCTCTCCATCCGTTGATTGATTTATACGAGTACGAGCTGAGGAACTATCATAAATTCAAACTAAGACCGACACCCCCAAGGAATTGTACATATAGACTACATTTTTTATATTGTTGTGCCTCAAGTGTGTGTGATTTGTGTGTGCGAGTTACCCAAATAGAGCCTTAAGTTGTAAGTTCTAGGCAAAGACAGTAGATGTTTAAGATAGGTAACGTTTTCAGATCAAATATATGCGCGTTACTTATCTTATACTTCTCTGGCCTTTGTTCTAGATTTCCCTTGAAACTGAATATTGAGAATAATCGAAGAAAAAAACAGACTTGAAACGTGCAACGTTGTATATATATACAAACAATATCTTATATATCTATATATACAAGATGATAATTTACAGCAAGTTTTTGGAAATTTGAAAATTTACTCTTTTCATTGGGAAATGTTTTCACTTGAAGAGTGGAAGAAAAACTTACAGAGAGTATTATTGTTTAAGCTCTTCAAGAACTCGTTCTTGTCCACGATATTAAGCTGAGGCCTTGAATTTTTTTTGTTTTTGCCATAATATAGCTCGGGTTTTTAGAGCGTTGTCGTATCCCCAAATATGTAAACTAAGTCAAAACTCTTTTGATACGAAAACCCTAACAAAAAATTAATAATAATAAAGACGTGTGCACAACCTGGGAACTACTACTTAATAAACGCGGGATGTTGTGTCTGAAATCCCCGTAAATTTCAATCTCTATTAAAAAAAGATTTAGTAGAGATCTTGAGGAATTTCAGACCCACAACCCGTTCTCTGGATATCTCCTGCTAGACCTTAAGCTATATCTAAACCAAACACACACACACTCGTACACTCGTACACTCGTACACTATATAATTGTAATTCTCTGCAAGAGAGGAACCACGCCTCCGAACACGAAACGAAATAAAGACGCCTTGATGTATGCAGCATTGAAAAAATAATGAAAGTAACTTTAAAAAATCGGTATCCAAAGCCTAGGAGAGATTCTCCAAGACACCCGAGACCAGGGCTGTGCCCCTCATTATCCAGAACTCGGGGTCATTTTTGCTCAGCAGCAAGATGGAGAGTATAAAGTTGGTGGAATGACCGGTGGTGGAGAGGACGCCGGATCGCTGTTGGGTCTTGTAGACCGGCGCCTCGTACCGCACCAAGGGAGCAACCTCCAGGCAGGGCTTAAATCGCACCACCGGCATCCGGGTGTATAGCTCCCCAAATTTGGCATCGCACAGTCCGCCCGCGTTCAGGTCCCAGCGTGCCGCCTCAATAAAGATGCCGTGCACATGGATAATGGCATCCGTGGACTCTGGCAGGCTGCCATACAGTTTTTGATCCTGCCAGCAAGGAATTTAATTGAATTATATTAATTATTATATATATTATATAATCCCTACTTGGCCCGACTTACGTTCACGTTGTTGGTGTGCATCTCGAAGAAGTCCTGCTGTACGAGCACCTTCTCGACCACATCAAAGTCAATTTTCAGCGAATCGATGGGCAGGATCCGTCGACGGGCATATGTCTGCAGGATGCCCGTTAGGAAGGACTGCGGAAAGAAGAAGCCACTGATCCAAAAGGAGCGCGGTGCCCCATTCTCGGCCCAATGCTGGATGAAGTCGATCCGTCGCTGGAAGTCGGCTATATAGCTGGGCAGCGGCTTGATCGATAGGAAGCTGCGCTTGGCCCACGACGGCGGCACTACGTTGGAGAGCAGCGCCTTAAAGACATTCTCCAGCTCCTCGGACATCACCACCAGACCCTTGATGGCCTTGGAGAGATTGGCCAAGCTGTCATGGATGATGCCCAGCGATATGTTAAACCGATCGATCTCCTGCACCAGGACAATGGTCAGCGATGGCACCTGACCCTTGTTGTCCAGCTGTAAGGATAGAAGGACAAGTGAGCTGTGGAGCTGTGCTAACCTGGAACCTGTGCTGAACCTACCACCGAGAGGGTGTCGTGTAGGGGCTCCCGCTTGATCTTGTTCCCCAGGGAACTTTGAATGCGCGCTATAATCTGCTGGCAAATCTCATTCTCCGCCGCCTGGCCCTCGTCCGCCGCCGATCTGGGCTGGCCCAGCAGCAAAGTGTTAATAAAGAAGGCCGTCTCCTTGGTCTGAAAGACAATATTTGCGTTCTGGTTCATGCCAAAGATCTCGGGATCCTCCAGCACCGGAAAGTCCTGGACGAACAGTGAGTACTCGGCCAGGGTCTTCTTGCGTGGATCACGATAGTAACTATCGCCGCGACAGTACTTATAATCCGGCTGGATGATCCGTTTCGAGGAGAAGATCATTAGGATGGTGCGCAGGCAGCGCAGATCCCAATAGTCGGTCACCCGACCGCCCCAGGTGATCTCGCCGTTAATATAGAGGATCGCCTCCCACGGTATATCATCGAGTACCTCGCGATCAATAAAGAAATCGAGTGTCTTCAGACCACACTCCCGATCGCTCTCGCTGAACTCGTACGTTATGTTCCAGCCGAGTGGCCCGAATTTGCGACGCTCCAGCAGCACCGCATGGAACATGCACAGGCCAAAGATAATGGCCCGCCAGCTGCCATTCTGGACGTGCTGCTCAAAGAAGTCCGGCTTGAGATCCGACAGGGCACCCAGCACGTTCGCCTTGATACCCTTCGGCGGTTCATTGGTGATCTTAACCGAATTCTGCAAAACGCTAATCGGAAATGTTTGAATGGGCATCGAGGAGAGATAGAGCCGGAAATCGGGATGCGCCTTGGTAATGCCCAGCGTCAGATTGCGCACAATCGTTTCCAGCGTTTGCATCCACGAGGTGGCCAAATGACAGTTCTGCAGGAATACCCAGTGACCCATCCGCAGGCTCTTATCGATCAGATTCTCGGCCAGCGGTCCCTGGCCCTGGCCCAGCGAGATCGAGTAGTACTTCTCGGTGAACTCCATCTGTGTGGTGAACTTAAGGAAGCCCGACATGGGATCAGAGCCGGTGGACAGCACGAAGATAAGCGGCGTTACCGACGAGGTGTCCAGGTAGCTGCCAAGGGATTTAAATATAAAATCGAATGGAGGAAAGGGAACAACTTACACAGTGCTTAGCTGGGTGCCGCCGGATGAGTCCGTGAAGTACCTACCCACCGTTGCCTGCAGGTAACAGACCACATTGAGCAGGAACCGTGGCTTCCGGAACATGGCGATGAACATAAGCTTGTGAAAGACCCGCAGCTTCTTGTCCCACTTGTCCGTTGGCGGTTTATTGGTTTGGGCAAAGTCAAACACCTCCTTGTTGCTCATCAGCTGCAGATAGAAGGGAGTGCTTAGCTCGCTGGTGAAGCCGCCAAAGATCGAACTGAAGTTATCCTCCAGATAGATGCACGTATCCCACTCCAGCTGGCTGAGCTTGATGTTGGCCGGCTGGCTCTTAGCCCTGATATTGCCAACGGGGCCGCGGGTCAGGAAGTTGAACTCTTCCTCACTGACGCGACCCTCCTGCCTCTCCACGGACAGTGCCAGCAGGAAGCTGAAGATGATCTTGTGATTCTCGAACAACCCTCGGGATATATTATCGAAAATGGCCTTCAGCTCGTCGGTCATCATTGTGGCGATGCGCACCTCAACGCTCTGGGCGGGATGCTCCAGCCTCAAGACATTGCAGAAGACCTGCGTAAAGTACTTGAGGCTATACTGGTACATGGGATCGATCTCGGCCAGGCCAGCCACCACGAAATAGAGAATGGCACCGCGCGAAGCCAGGATGCGGTAGCGCTCCCGCGAAGCCGTAATAACCTTCTCCGTCTCCTCGGTGTCGATCAGGCGGGCGGCAATGATCAGAGAGGTTTCCTAAAGGATAAAGGGATTAGCCGGAACCTAGCTGTTATGTAAACCCACCTTGGCATCGTTCAGTGTCTCCACCAGCTCCTCATCATCCAGAATGTTGCCCTCGGAGTTGAAGAGCAGCTTCAGTACTTTGTCCTCCAGCGCCAGCAGCTGCTGCTTGTCCGCATTGATCTTGACCACCAGATCATTGCGCTGGGCCTCCATCACGGGCAGCTCAATGGCCACAATGTCGCTGGCAAAGTAAGGATCACGGTGTAGTTCGATATACATATACTATATATATCTAATAGGTAGACTCACGCCAGCAGCTGATCCTCGAGGCCCATCTCGGTCACAAGGAAGTTGACCAGCGTCACATTGATGCAGACTTCCGGCAAATAGTGGGGATTGGGCAGCTTGGTGGTCATATAGAGCTTGAAACCATCATCGTAGTCAATCACCTGATCGCCCAGTTTCAGGTATGTGCGTCCCTCGAAACGGTACGTCTCCCGCTGGAGTATCGGCCTCAGGGCGGGATCGATCGATTCGCTAATCTCCTCGAGCAGCACCGGATACCCCTGACGGACGCTGTTCTCCAGGACTCGCATCATGCTCGAATCGGTCATCTTGATCACCTGCAGATTGTTGGCCTTCTCCATGTTGCGAATCCAGCGATTGGCCTGCTCCTGCGGATCAATCATCAAAGCCCAGCGCAGCGCCCGCGTCGCATAGATGCCGTTCTCAATGGATATATTATCCTTGGGCAGACCATCCACGTTCCACTGTCGCATCTCGTACGGATCACCGAGCACCTTCAACAGATTGAACTCGGAACTGGATGGGATCTTGTACTCGCTGCACTTGGTCACCCACAAGGCGCACATGTCGCGCCGGTAGACATGCGAAAAGGCCCCCAAATAGGCCACACAGGCGGCGGCCACAAGGACATCACCGGGAACACAGACCAGGTCGCCGGTCAGCGCTTTGACCGTCTCACGCCAGCGCACCTGTTCATCCGCCAGAGCGGAAGTGAGTCGTCCGGCACGATCGATCCGGCCGTAGGTCAAGTCAACATTATCCTGGATCACCTGAAATTCGCGCTGCTTCTCCTCCAAGCTGTCACGCAGCGCCTGGATCTTGGCCTCGACGGCGGCCAGTTCCTTTTGCTTTTGCCGCAAAATTGTCATCACCTCCTTGAGCTCGGCCTCGGCGGCTTCCTTTCGCTTGATTTTCGGCTCCACCACCTTGTATACCTTGGAGAATTTGTCCATGGCGATCACCCACATGCTCACCGACTTGGCCACCTTGGAGACCTTCTCGAATTTCTGAGGGAAACCAGAGGAGGAGGATGATTAATTAACCAAAGGGTAGCCACCTTTCTAGCCACTCACCGCTGGCACAAAGTCCTTGTGATCGATGTATTTCTTCACCTTCTTCAGGGTATCCTCCTTCATGTGCTCCTTGTCGTACTCGAACAGTCGCTTGATGAAGTTAATGTCCGCCATGATGGCCTTGGCGGAGGCCCAGGTGGGTCTGAATGCCGAAAAATAAAGGAATTAAAGGAAAGGATTATAATTTCCACTTAAAACTCACTTGGCGCCCAGAAGGATGCACACGGCCTCCATGCAGAACTGCACCAGAGCCGGCGGCGTGGTAAATGATTTCAACTCATTGATATCCGCCTTGGTTAGACCCTTTAGGGCATCCTCGGCCTCGCGGAGAGCGGGCATTGCAATCTCCAGATCCTTGCCAGCATCCTCGGATATTGCCTGAGCCACCGCCGCCTTTTCCTTGGCATTCACCTCGTCCTCGAGCACACTCTGCTTAACAGCATCCGCCTGCTTGGTCTCCTTGGTCAGATTGTCCACCAGGGACTTCATCATGGCCGATTTCTCATCCAGCTGCGGCACCATCACCTCCAGCTCCTTTTGCATGACGGCGATCTAAGGGAATTCCACAAAAGTCTTTATTTTGGTTCTTAATCCTCATCATCCTCATCATCCAAAGTACTCACAACTTCATTGGTCTCCAGCAGCTTGTTCAGGCCATTTGCGATTCGCTTCCTCTTGGCAATGATCTCCTGGTTCTTCAGCTTGAGTAGATTCTGGTAGAGCTTCAACAGTTCCAGGTAGCTACTGGGCGTGGTATAGTAATGCCTCTTCATCTCCTTGTAGAAACGCACCGAGGCATCCTCCACAGTCTGCAGGAGTTATCTTCTTTTTAGTTACCAGTTTCCCTTCGTGGCATCCCCGACAACTCACCTTGTGTATGAAGACCGTGGTGCTGGCCAGCGAGATGCGATCCTCCATTTTGGGTGCAATCTTCGTGAGCAGTCCCAGGGCCACCGAGTAGAGGGCTTCTGTGGGCCAGCTGGTGAACCAATCGATGGTGGTGCAGTTGACCAGCGAGGGAAACATGCGGCATCGTCGCCGGAAGGCATCGCCCACCGGACTCATCGACATGACCACGTGCAGATTATTTCGCACCCGATTAATGAAGAACTTGTAGATCTCGTCACGTTGACAGGGCTCATCTTTTCGGAGTTCATTGCAGGGCTCTCGGGCATCCAGCAAAACCTTTTCGTACTCATCGCCTTCGAATAGATTCGGTACTTCGCCGGAGTTGAGGATGTTGTTGATGTCCTCGAGGAACTCCTCCTCCACAATTTGGCTGTCGATCAGCAGGAAGGTCACCGGCTTGTTCTCAATCTGTTCAAAGGGGAAAGGAATACTTGTTAATCCTAAATCCTCAAGAACCTTATTATAAAGGCTTCCAGAAACCTTGAAACCTTAGAAACCCTCTAAGAAACCACTAAGAACACTTTGGAAATCTCTAAGAAACCTATATGAAAGTGCTAAAAGTAAAGACACTAAGAAATTTCTTAGAAATCTTTAAGAATCCAGAAAGAAACCACTAATAAACCTGTAAGAAATCACCAAAAAACAGCTAAGAAATCTTTAAGATATCTCTTAGAAAGAAACCTCTGAGGAAGCACTAAGAAACCTTCAAGAAATCTCCAAGAAATCCCCATAAAACCCTCAATCAAATCATAATAAGGTTTGGGACTCACCCCAGCGATCCGGTAGAGAACACGCAGGTCCTCATGGAAGGCATTGAGGTCGTAGTTCCGCCGCATCTCGATCTGCCAGCAGTTGTACTCATTGACATGGGATGCCAGCCGGGTGAGCGATTGCTTGCCCATGCCGGCGACACCGACAAGGAGTCCATTGCCCCGATCGCTGCGCAGGAGTCGGGCCAGACGGACCGTGTGCTCCATGGCATCCTGGAAGAGTATCAGCTTCATGAACTTGCTGCCGCCCATCGAGTTAAAGTCCACAATATAGTCGTTAAGCACGCTCTCCAGCTTATTGTGATCCTTGACCTCCTCGTAGATGCGCTCCTCCTTGGGCTTCCCGAAAACCATAAAGTCACCGAACAGGATGGGCGGCTCCTCATCACGGACAACCTCCCGATTAAAGTGATCGTTGCAGACGGACTTCATCAGTGACTTGAATAGATTCTTGTCGTCGTCATTGATCAGACGATCGTGAAAGACGCGGGTTGTCTCGTGGTAGAAAAGGCGCAGCATTTGACTCTCCTGGTTGTAGTGAAGATTGCTGGCCTGCAGTATGCCCTGGATGCACTTGGACAGATCACGCAGATTGAAGATGTAGTGCGAGCGATCCGGCGTCGGCAGCATCACATTAGCCACCCGGACATACACATCCACGCAGGCCTTGACCATGGCCTCCGACAACGCGCGGATGTTACTGGAGAAGGTCTGCAGAAATCCACGCAGGATGCCGTTAAATATCTGGGTGAGGGTCTCCTCGTTGGGCTTGGGCAGTGAGAATAAGGCAAAGTGCCGAACGAAGCGGGGAGTCAGGGGATTGCGGCCACCGCCAGGCGGGGCACAGGCACAGCCCAGGACCACGTCCAGGATCTCCTTCCAGTAGAGCTTCTCGCGGTCATAGAAGCCCTTGAAATCCAGGAACTGGCGCAGCAGCTCAATGGCCGGCTGGGCACCATACGTGTCCAACTTGGGCATATTAACGTCATCGATAAACACAATGACCGTCTTGCCCACCGGAGCGCCCAACTGAGTGCGCTTGCGCTTCTCCAGCGGACCCTCAATCATCTCCTGGGTGCGCACACTGCTCGTCTGGGCGGAGAAGTTAAGGATGACCGGTATAACCTTGCCCTCGGACAAACGCTTCATGCAGCTAATGGCCAGCACCGTCTTGCCCACGCCCGTCTCCCCGGTGACCATTACGGGCATTCCCTTGCTGAACAGCAGATCGGCCACAAAGCTGGACAGGAGTAAGGGATCCGCTGAAGAAGTGTTCCCAAAGAATATATTTCAGATGCCAACACTCACCCATATTTGGTGGTGTCCACCGTGGGCACCTGCATGTCATAGTAGGAGATGTCCGAATTGAAGACAAAATTGGCCATGATCTCATTCCAGGAGCCCCAGTCCATGGTCTCCAGATTGACCCGATAGTTCCACATCGAATTCTTGGGCAGCCTGTGTGTTTTGGATTGGAATTTATCGCCTTTAAGGATCGTATATAAACCTAACTTACATCATATTTGGATGCTGGCTAATGGCCCTGCTCCAATGCTCCTCGAATGAGATTTTCTCGGCATCCTTGAGGTTCGAGGCAATCGACCAGAGCACCGTCCATGCAAAGATTTTCGTTAGCAGATCCTTGGCCGGCTCCAGTCCCAGCGCCGACCACTTCACAGCCTCCAACTGCGACGAGGTCAAAGTACAGCAAAGATGCACCTTAGAGCCCAGCACCTGATGAATGGTGTACACCGCCCGCTTCCGTTCGATTTTCAGCGCCTTGTCAAAGTAGCCCACGAAGAGTTGGTACAGGAATTCACTGAGTGCCGTTGGCAGCTTTTGATCCATTTCCAATTCACGCCACGTATCGATTAGTGGCAGCCAGCCAAGATCACCCGGATCCACGTAAACCATGCCGCAGCGGGACACGGTGGCGGGTGAGGCCTGCAACAGATCCTGCACCTCGAATAGCATGTGTATCCAGGCGGTCAGCTTGATACGCTCCGAGTTGGCCAGACACAGCATCTTGTTGTCGTCCAGGACGGTGTTCAGATTCTCAATCCATACCGCATCCACAGGACCATCACACATAATCCACTGATGGATCTCGTCTGCACAAGTACACATGGTTATGTCATTACGTATACGCCAGGGTGTACGACTTACCCTCCACTGTGGTGGCCGTGCGCACCGCCAGTCCCAACAGACCGTCCTGCCACTCCAACGTCTTGGGATCCACATAGCCGTACAGCTCGTTCATGGTCACCGCCTTGGGGTTCATCGTCTGAATGACGACGGGCCGGAAGTTCGGATCCTGCACCTCATTCTCAAACAAATGCGACAGCGCAAACTCAAGGGCATGCAGGACAACGGATTTGCCGCCGCCAGTGGGCCCCACCAGCATGACACCCCAACGGACGCACATTGTCTCGTACAGCTGCAGGCACTTCCTTATGGTCGTCGCCACCGGCTGCAGATTCTTGTTCCGGAGGCCCAAAGTAAGGCTGGCCTCCAGATCCGGATGCTGGGAATCTGGCAGCTCAACGCCCGGAAACAGATCGCTGAGTATGCCCCGGAACAGGATGGCATCATCGGCCAAGAACTTGGGTATATTCGAGTCGCGCAGCGCCGCAATCAAGGTGATGTCCTCCCGCTGGTTGGGTGAGGCTCGCTTCAAGGCGCCGGCCATCACCAGCACGGATTTCACGGCTCGCATACCAAAGTCATAGTGATTCTGTTGGCTCAGCTGCTGACTGCACAGCTGGTACATTTGCACCATCTTCCTGGCCAGAATCTTGGGATCCTCAAAGCCCTCCGAGTACAGGATCACCTCCGAAATAAGCGCATAATCCGGCACCATCATGGAGATGGGCCGGAACAGGGCCTTCAAGTTATCGGGCAGTTCCGTGCGTCCGGCGTAGCCAGGATTCATGGTAATGAACACACAGCAGGAGCGATTGATCTTGATCTCGCGACCCTCGAAAATGAAGCTACGAGCGGGTTGGAGAAACCAATAATCAGTAAGAGGAGTCAGGCCTACAGGATATATATATCAAAACCTACCGCTTAACTTTCATAGCCTTGGCCACTCGAATGGTGATCAGCTGCTGGGCAATCACGGATAGCACCTCGATATCAATGCGATTGAACTCGTCGAAGCAGCACCAGGCGCCGCATTGGGCCAGGCCCGAAAAGAAGCGACCCATCATCTTGTAATCGAGGCCATCCGAGCAATTGAAGACGACACACTGCTTGGCCAGGGCCTTGGCCAGATCCTTGGTGGTCTCCGTTTTGCCAGTGCCGGCGGGTCCGGCTGGCGCACCGCCCAAATCCATCTGAAAGGCGCCCATCAGGCAGAGGTAGCAGCGATCCGTTAGGGGAGTCAGCACCAGGACACCGCCGGCGCCCAGATACTCGTAATAGTAGGGTATATTGGCGGCCGCCATTCGGGAGTAGACCGCCTCCGTTTCGTCGGCCCAATAAAAGCGCAGCATCTTCAACCAATTGAAGTCGGAGCTGTTGAAAAGCATTTAATAATTAATTATTATTTATTTATTAATTAAACAATATTAATTAATACTCACGGCTTGGTCACCTGCTTCTCGATGAGCATACGCACCGAGTCCTTGGCATGCACATCGATGGTTATGAGGGCGCAGAGTATCTTACGCAGCAGCGAGGTGATATTCTTGCGTGTCAACGCCGCCAGGGCACCGAGATCCTTGAGGCACTTGATCTCAAACTTGGCCATCTTCTCTAGGATGTTGAGGGGATTACGTTCCTTGCCCTCGTAAATGCGATGAATGTCGGCGGCCCACTGCACTTGGGAGACGGTGAGAACAACCTGATTGGGATGATCCTGGAACCAGTCTTCGCGCTCCTTGGCCGGATAGCATTGATAGCCGAAGCGCATGTAGCGCTTCACCGACACAAACATCGCCTCCTCCACCTTGCTCAGCCACTCCTCGACGGCGCCGCTAGCCTTTAGGCCCTTGCCAAACTGCAGTTTCTCGCCCTCGGGCGAAAGGAAGGCTATGATGTCATTGGTGGCCACATTTTTGCCGTCGCCGCCCTCCTTAGAACCGAACTCCAGGCGGTAGATGGCATCGAAACACTTGCGCAGATGCGGCTGTACCGCCTGCGGGATGCGGGTCTGGGCCAGGATCTCCAGCAGCTCGTCGTTCGACAGGAAGTAGAATCTAGAAAATTGCCTTTAATTAAATGGATTCCTTTTTGGGAATTTTCGTCCCCTCTTCACCTGGGAAAGACCACACGCTTCACCTCCAAATAGGCCTCGAGGCCGCGCGAGATGAGGTCCAGCAATCGATTGTTCTCCACCAGCGTTTGGTACACCTCCACACTGGACATGGTGGGCAGGGCCAGGCTCACCTTTTTGGCATGACGAACCAGCTCCTTGAAGCTCTTGTCCACCGTAAAGAACATCTTGGCCTCTTGAGGCAGCTGGCGTTGGATGTCGGCCGACGCAAAAATGGCCTCCAGATAAATCCAAGCGCCCTGGCAGTCCATCCAGGCTTCTGTTTGTAATTAAAAAAAAAAGATATTATTATCTTTCGAAACCTTCCGGTAGGTAGAGTTCTAACCCACCGAATGTCTTGGCAAACTGATCCATCGCTGTGATCCACTCGTCCACCTTGCCCTTGATGGGACCCACGAACTTGGAGGCGGCAATGGTGTTAATATTCACATTCGAGTCGTCCAGAACGGCCTGCAGCTCCTCGGTGCCCGCCAGGATGAAGACATCCTTTTGGTCGTGATGCGGCACAATGAACAGATCCGTCTCCTTCCATATGGTTTCGATATTCTTCAGCATATTCTCCAGCTGCACTTCGCCGGTGGCCTGTGAGGAGACCTGCATCAGGGCCTCCCCTATGGCGACATCGTCAAAGGCGTGCACATCCTCGTAGGTCTGGATTATAATGTCCTTCTCCTGGAAGAACTTGTGATTCAGCAAGTCCTCGATCTCCGCCCAGTGACGCTGCAGCATAAGGTAAACTTATAATTAATACCATGAAAGCGAGGGTTAGGGTTCTGGGAAGACGTACGGCTCTTAGGTTGGGATTGCGCAGATATCCAATCACTGGCAGCTTCTCCTTGAAGGCCTCCGCGGATGCCTGGAGCACGGGCACAATATTATTCTCCGGCAGATACTTCTGGAACTGCAGGCAGTTCTTGATGGTTTTGGAATTTAGCTCAATGATATCCGCCACCACCAGCGTATTGAAATCGGCAGCGATCCACTCGGCCAGCGATTCCTCCCATTCGGTCCATGTGCGATACAGGTTTTGGCGCATCCGGATGTCATAGAAGCCGCTGGCCATCTCCTCGTACATGGTCAGATCGATCTGGAACTCCTTCTGGTAGCCAAGGAACTCGTCGGCGCGTTCACGGCAGGCATTTAGATGCTCTAGCAAGCCGTCCAGCTTATTAACCACCGACAGTCGATTGGATTTGGCCTAACAAATAATATTTGGAATGAAATATTGTTTTTGTTTAATAAATAATAAAATAAATTGTACTCACATCGAGCAGCCACGGTTCCAGTGCCTCGATGGCCACTTCGTGTATCTCCTCCATGAGCGCCGCTATATCGTCCTGCATGGCATCCTCGAGCCGATTGATAAAGTCCTGCCGCTTCTCCTTGATCTCGGCTAGAGTTTCGCGCGTCCGATTCAGATAGTCCTCCGTGTCCATGTAGTCCTCCTTGGACTCGTCATCGATGGGTATGCCAAAGTCCTTGATGATCAGCAACAGATCGTGCACGTAATCGATGCCAAGAAATAGTTCATCAAGCTCGGCCGAGCATCTGTCCAAGAATCGAATATGGGCCACTATATCGAGCGTCTCCTGCGGTTCATAACAGATTCGGCCGTAAAAGTCCTGTGCCGCCTCGTATATTCGCACCGTCTCCTCCTCCGCCAACTTGACCAGATAGGTGGCCAGGATGTTTTGCAAACGCGAACAGACTGGCGTCACTGTATCCTTGAAATTCGTCTGAGTGAGCTTGAGCAGTCCGAGGTGAACAAAGTCCAGAATTCCGTCCAAGGCACGGACATTGTTGCAGTACCGATCGCAGTAGGCTCGTAGCGTCACAAGATCTGGAATGGAGTCGGTTTAATTGGGATGATCAAGTCCGTGTCATCAGGTAATACCTTTCTCGGAGTTAAGGACTGTGGGATCTGTGCTGTTGTCTATCTCATAGTTCTCCCGAATTGTCGTAAATCTCATGGTATAGAGACGAGCTCGATCGAAGGCTTTACGGATCAGAACGAACATGTTTTTGCTAATATATATGTAAAAGTAAATTAAATAAAATTAAGTAAGATCATGGAAGTGGAGATAACAATTAATCATATTTAAAATCCTCACCGATTAAATTGAAAACCTGGATCAGAGCGGAGCAAATAATGCAGATCTGGAGCTCCTTCAAAGAGCGCCTCCTCCTGACGTCCCATAATTGAGGGCCTGCAAGAATTGAATAACTTTGAATAAGAAAACTAAATGAAACACATTTGCCACAACTTACTTAGTGTACTGCGTGAAGAAGGTATCTGTGGTGAACGGATGGATCTCGAGAACCGTCTCAAGTATTAGCCCGGTGATCCGCTGAAAGATGATCTTGATCACCTCCTCGGACGGCTCCACATCGATGCGATCCGGCAGCAGGCGGAGTCTGGCCACAAAGAATGGATTCTGGGGCTTTTCCGGCGGACGGGTTTTCTCTATCTTCTTGTCCACACGCATATTTTGCATTATATCCACCTCGGACGGGCCGAGCTCGTCGTGCACCTCAAAGGCCTCGGCCAGATCGTGAAAGCTTTTGAGGGTGATGCGATATAGCATTTGGTACACCATCATATCGCAGTAGGTGAGGAAACTGTGGAAAATTTAATTTTAATTCAAATTATATATATATATAAAATGCATAATTCAAGCCTAATGAGAGTCTTACTTGGTAAGCGTCTTGCAGAAGGCCCGCTTCCTGGCCCGATCCATAAAGCTGTGCGCCTCTCGCATCTTCTTCATCGAGGGATAGTAGTTCACCTCGTCATCTGGATAAAATCCACGAGCTTGGATGGCATCCGTGCAGGCACGAACTGCGATAGATGGAAGAGGGTGGTTTAAAGATGATATATGATAAAATTCTATGAGATTTATTGGCAAATTCTGATAGGCAATTTTGTTAAGTTTGATTATTTTCCTTTTATTAAATAAAATGAAAATTACGAATACATTTATCATTGCGATGCATTTCTATAATACTCATAATGGGTGATTGGTGAATTTCATAAGTGAACTTCATTGGTGAACTTTATTGCTGAATTTTAGTGTTTAATATTATAGGTAAAGGGTTTTCCAGGAGTTCAACGGTGATGCTAGTAGGAAAATTATATTAACGAAGTTTATTGGTTAAGTTTATGGGTGCAAATTGTTGGTGAACTTCATTGGTGAACTTCATTGGTAAACTTTATTAAAGAACTTCATTGGTGAACTTCATTAGTGAACTTCATTGGTAAACTTCATTAGTGAACTTCATTGGTGAACTTCATTGTTGAACTTTATTGCTGAACTTAATTAGTGAACTTCATTGATTAACTTTATCGGTGAACTTCATTGGTGAACTTCATTAAAGAACTTCTTTGGTGAACTTCATTGATGAATTTCATTAAAGAACTTTATTGGTGAACTTCATTGTTGAACTTCATTGGTGAACTTTATTGGTGAACTTCATTGATTAACTTTATCGGTGAACTTCATTGGTGAACTTCATTAGTAAAATGTATTGGCATAGTTCCTTTGTGAAGTTCAACACTGAAGTTCTTTGCTGACTTTTTTGTTGGTGAATTGTAGTAGGCATATTCTGTTGATTTACGTTCCGTCTAAGAGGTTCCATAGATATACTCACATAAAGTCCTGCCAATGAACTCCCGAAAATCGGTGAAGATGCGATGCAATTGCTCGTAAATGCGCATGTGCGTCTCCAGGAAGTAGAAAGGATGCCAGTTCTCGATGTTGCTCACATTCACAAAGTTCAATCGCTCCATGTTGACAATATCGCTGCGCATCCGTAGAATCGCTTTGGCCAGCTGTGGTATTACGATAAACAAATTGTTCTGCAAATAATCGCGGGCCTCATTCATTTTCCGCCACTTGATCGTCTTCTCCCAAACCTAAAAGGGCATAAACATTCAATATATATATCCTTTGGCAATGAAGAAGCCCCCTCGCCCACCTTGAAGCCCTTCCACAGCCGGAAGATGG
This sequence comes from Drosophila parvula, assembly GCA_018904695.1. NCBI lineage: Eukaryota > Metazoa > Arthropoda > Insecta > Diptera > Drosophilidae > Drosophila > Drosophila parvula. Next base: position 52,834 of record JAEIIG010035269.1, on the reverse strand, counting down.
AGAAGGAACGAATCTGAATGATGCTGAGAAACTGCTGGAACTCCTGCTGCCACTGGTCGAGCGGCGTGAAAAAGTTCTCGGAGCAGTGCCAGAAGGTGACACCGTGCCGGGTGACCGTGTAGAAGGGTTCGCTCATGTCCAGCTCCGCGTACTCCACCAGCCGGAGGCTGTATGGCGTAAAGAGTTCGCTGTCATGCGGCAGCATGTAGTCCATATAAACGAACGAGTCATCCTTCATGTTGCGCATCCGATTGATGACCAGATTGAGATCCGGAATGAGCGAGGCACCCGTGGTAATCTTCGTGTTGCTGGGCGTCCGCGACTTGATGGTGCCCGTCGGGGAACCGGTCTTGCCACGGAAATTCAGCCGACTTTTGGTGGTGTTCCTCTGGTGCTTCCCCCGCTTTGGGGGGCCGGCAGTTTCGGATACTTGCAAGGGTACATTAATGCTACCTTCATTGTCGTTGTCCGTCAGCATGGTGCCATCGCTGCCCATTCGTTCCATCGATATGGCGCTCTGGCGTGACCCTGTGGTAGGTCGGTCACCGCCTCCACCTGTATCTGTGACACCAGAACCGCTGCCTGCCGCCTGACGTGGCATCGCCTTCTTCCGCTTGCGGATACGCTTCCGTCCGCCGCTGTGTCCGCTGTTGCTGTGTCCGCATCCATCATCTATCTCCTGGTCACTCTCATCCGAGCTGGACATTTCGGCGTTATGGATTTTGGACTGTTAGGTGTTCGGATCGGTCTCATGCCGACTGACAGTTACTTTTGTTTCTCCGATTTTGTTTAGCTCGTCGCCATGTCTACTGTTGTTAGCCAAGTTCCTTGTTGCCTTGCTTGGCACGCAATTTACGCTGTAATTTGGCACTATTTATATTTGAGTTTCTCTTTGAATTGAATAAAATATTAAAATTAGTCTGATTTTTTATGGGCCTTAATTCTGATTTGTATATTAGAGGGGTTTATTATTATTATCTGGCTGTATAAAGAACGTTGGAATAAATTTAATTAATGAATTTAACTAGGTATTTATTTGCGGAAGAGTCGCTGGTAAGAGTTGTCAGGAAGAGTTGTCAAAAGAAGAGTCTCCAGAAAAACTCTCCAGGAAGAGTTGTCAGAAGAAGAGTCTCCAGGAAGAGTCGCTGGGAAGAGTCGCCAGGAAGGGTCATCAGGAAGACTTGTCAAAAGAAGAGTCGTCAGGAAGAGTCTCCAGGAAGAGTTGTCAGAAGAAGAGTCTCCAGAAAGAGTCTCCATGAAGAGTTGGCAGGAAGAGTCGTAAGGAAGAGTTGTCAGAATAATAGTCGCCAGGAAGAGTCGCCAGGAAGAGTCTCCCGGAAAAGTCGCCAGGAAGAGTTGCCAGGAAGAGTCTCCAGGATGAGTTGCCAGGAAGAGTCGTAAGGAAGAGTTGTCAGAAGAAGAGTCGCCAGGAAGAGTCTCCAGGAAGAGTCTCCCGGAAAAGTCGCCTAGAAGACACGCCGGAAGAGTCACCGGAAAAGTCGCCTGGACGAAACGCGAGAGAGTGGCCTAGAAGAGTCGCGGTAGAGCTCTTACTTATTATTTGAAAACATATTATTACTACTTTAATATATAAAAATGTAATTGAAATATTAAAAATATTAAAATCGAACATAAAATTAAGGTCTTAGCCCATAGGTAAGTTCTTTTCAATAAAAATTTTAAAAACCTTTTAATTAGGTGACAAAATTAATATTTTTAAAGAACTTTGCATTGTGAATTTAAAGGAAACAATGCCATTTCATATTTTTGAAGTTTTTAATGTTTTTTTTTTTAAATAAAGAGTTTAAATTTCTTGCTTATCTCAATGACTTTTCTTAAATCAAACATTATTCCCAACGATCCATTAATGTCTTTTGCTTTTCCGTTTCGTTTTTGGTTTTTTAAATTAACGGCTCTGGAAAGAGCTTTCGTGCTTGGAATGGTTTTTGGAAGTCCGAAACGCTGCTGCATTCCGCTGCGGACTGGCCCACTTTCTGGCGTTCTGCAGAATATGGACTGGCCCACCTTAAGCTCATCCGGCATTTTGTGTGTGTGGAAAGCCAATGGAAAGCCAACGCTATGCTGCTGACCTTCAAAGCTTTGTGCGCGCCCATCGAGCTTTTCGGTTTTTCCTCTTCGAATTCGAAAAGCAAAGGGAAAGCGATGGGAAATCGGAAAAGAAAAAGCGATGGAAAAGCTCAAGGTGAAGCATCTCTATCTCGGTGGCAGCGACGCCAGCCGCGACAGAGGCTGCAGTCGGTTTTAGGCATTCGGGTTTTTGCTCGGTTAGCGATTCGGAAAGCGTTTCGGACTCGGGGGCCCAACGGATTCGGATTCGGATTCGGACTCGGATCGGACTCGGAACACGCTGCAGACGCGTCTGGGTTCCGCACAGTTGGTCTCCAGCGCCTAGTCGTTGGGTATACGGCGCGATGTGCAGAGCCGCGACACGCGACGACACGCAGCATTCAGCATTAGCCGCAGTAGCCGCAGCAGCAGCAGCAGCAGTAGCAGGAAACGCAGCAGCAGCAGCAGCAGCAGCAGCAGCAGCCGTAGCCGCAGTAGCTGCAGCAGCAGCAGCAGCAGCAGCAGCATTAGTTGCCGCACTGAAGACCACCACGAACCGCTGTTTTTTTTTATTTTTGAAATACAAATCCGTGTTGGTAATAATTTCCGCCGTATCCGAAGTATCCGCAAAATATATCCCGTTAATACCGTGAAGCATCCGCCGCAGACTTCGCTCCGTTCGCTGAATTTTTTTTCTTCTTTTTTTTTGAGTGCGCGCGACGTCTTTAAAAAAAAAAAAATTAAACCAAAAAAAAACCTCCCAAATTAGAAACCCAAAAAACAAAAAGAGCTGAAAACCCAGGATGTCCCTTTGAGGTAGGTACTTCCCCCAGAAAACCAACAAGTCCAATGCCTTTTTGGCGGCTGTCTGGATCGCTCTATAATATCTATTATTAATCTTTGTTGTTGTCCCAGTGCCTTTTTATTAATATTTAAAGAGCCATAAAACGGTAGTGACGTAAATACAAGAACTCAAAAATCGAAAAAAAAAAAATAAATAAATAATGAAAGAGAGAACGCAAGATCTACTATATATCTTGCGTCGCATCGCATCGTTAAACCGATTTTCATTTTCATTTTCATATTCATAACAAATGCACACAGGTCCCGCGTACCGATGATACTGTAACACTGATATTTTCTGAGAATATAATTATGGTCTTTAATGGCTTTCACATGGTCAGTCTATAGATCTCTATAGAGCGGAATTTTCAGTCTCAGTTGGGCTTGCTGGAAGAAGATCTAAAGAAGAAGATGTTCCCCCATCTACATATTTTTTTTCTTTTTTTTTTTGCGCACTGCCATTGGAAATGTCCTTGAACATTTTCACCGCCGCTGTCCATGTGTGTGAGTGAGTTTCCCTGGTCGACCCAGAGTGTGTGTGTGTGTGCTGCTTTCCCTAATAACCTCCCCCCCCCCGCCATAGAAATGTTAAATGAAACCAACAAAAAGACTCAACATAAAGACAAGAATTGAGAGCAAAAAAAGGCCAAGTTAGGCAAGTTTTGAGTTAGCGGAGCAAGGAAATAAAGTTGGGAAAAATTAAAATAAGAAAAAGAAAGAACTCCATTCCCTTGCATTTTTTGGGTGGGAAGCTGCAGTGATACCTTCCACATGCCCTTTCACTTAACACTTCCGGCGCTAGTTACACCGATAAAAAAATGGCACTCAACCGAAGCCTAATTAATATAATATATCATTTATTATAATATTATAATAGGAATTATAAAACTTAAAGTATCCCTTCTTGACCAATTTTTGGGTTAACTTCCTTTTAAGACATCTTCAAGTTCAGTTTAATATTAATAAAGCTTCATTTTTGAAGAAGTTACGTTTCTATTTGTAAAGTTCAAAGGATTAAATAATTAAAACACATAGATGAATACTTATTTTGAAACAGAATATATTGTTTTTGTAATTAGAAAGAATTAAAAAAAATAAATCAAGACGCGCAAAGGTTTAAGTCAAAAAGCAAACTGTATTTATAAAGGGAGCTTCCCTTTCCTCATCAGTAACCGAAGCTGTTTAAGTTTATTTATCAACTTGCTGATAGATCCTTTTGGGAATGAAATTATTAAATTTAATATTAAATTTATATTAATATTTAAATTTAATTAAATTTATGGAAATTAAATTATGGCTTAAAATACAAATATTTTTAATTAAACTTGTCAAAAGTGGAGAAAGGTTTTTAAAGGGTTTTCGAATCAATAAATTCAAAAGTGTTGTCATTGTTTGATTGTCATTAAATGCTGCAAAAATAATATGTAAATATGGTATTTAATTTATAGGAATCTTATATATCTTAATGTTATATACATAAATATATTTCCGTGGTGATATTCTTGACCTAGTCCCCAGGAAACCCACATCAGAATATACTTAACTTTCTACGAATTGAAACATTTTTCTAAATAACCAACTTATAGCATATGCAACTTATGCTCCTTATAGATGCATTTCCTTTGGCTCCAAAATAGCCACATTTCCTGATTGTTTTTTATTTTTGTAACATTTTCTGACTAAATATGCAACTTAAATGAGTTCCAAAATTTCTGTCTCTCTGTGTATTTCGAAAACTTTATGCCATTAGCGAAGCGAAACGAACTGAAATGAAATGAAATAAAAACTACAAAAGACAAAGTCAAGTCGGGGAGCGTTTTGTGGGCCGCAGGCTGCCGGAGGAGAGCACAGGAATTCACTTAAATTGCGAAGAATGCGAATTTGCTTAAAGACCAGAGGATGCAGAAGGGAGGGGAGAGGGAGCCTGCTCCCCCCACCCCCCTTTCGCCAAGTTCCCTTCCGTTGAATGTGCAAAATTTTGCACGCCGCGTCAGCAGTGGAGCTGAAGAAAAGCCAAAAGGGGGGCCGCTCCTCTCTTTTAAGAGGGGTGGTGCTGAGGTACATTTCCACCCACCCCCGCTCCCAGGTGAGAGGGGGACGGGGGCCTGGTGGAAAATGAGGCTGCTGGTGGTGGTGGTGCTGACAACATCCCAAGCCCTCGAGGGAACAAGGCGAATTCTTTATCAAAATGTATGACAAGTTTAAAAAGCCTTGCGGAGAACATCAACAAAATGAGTTTGGATGGCAGAAAAAAACCTAAAAAAAAACTGAAAGCCGAGAAAAAACGATGGAAAAACGTGGGATGAACGCGGCCAATATGGGCAAAAGGATAAGGGATCAAGGATAAAGTAATAAAACGCAGAGAGGAGCTGTGCCAGGTACCTGCTTTTCTAAGGCTAGAGCCAAATAAATCAGCCAAAGAACCCGTATATATAACATTATATTATATATATATATATAATATGTGTGTGTGTGTAAGGCCATGTTCTTGTGCCGGCAAAATGTCTTGAAAATCCACAGGCTCACACAGAAAAGTTCCAGAGATTCCACACAATACTTTCTTTAGATCTTTGGCCCAAGCAAATAAGCAAAAAAAAAGAAAAGAAAAAGATTACAAATACAAAAAAATGTAAGGCATTCTGCGGGAAATCTGTGGAACTTTAATGAAAAGTATTTTATGTGACAAGCCAAGTTCTGGTTGAGATTTTCGAGATATAAACCATATATGTAAATAATATAAATAATCTAAGGCGGAAGAGATGGTTTCTATGTTTTTCCTTTTAAATATTTTACGAATATAAGAGGTGATTTGTTAGTTAATAAATCCCAGGGATTTGCTTATCAGTTATAATTAACTTTACAAGCTAATCACCTTTCAGCGGGTAGTTAATAATAAAAACAGCTCTTAACTGGTTTTATTTGGAGAGCTCGAATTCGCATTATCCCCGGCAAACACTCCATCCCTCAGCCTTTACACAAACACACAAACCATAATTTGTTGTAAATTTATTGAAAAGCCATAAAAAGAATTTCCGTTTCCCTTTTTTTTTTTTGCGTTTCCCGCTTTTGCACAATTTTTGCAGGCAGTGTGGAGCTGGTGCCGCAGGATACGCAATCCGCAGTCCGCAATCCCCGCGCCAAATGAGCTGGAAGTGTCCAAATGGATGGAATGGGGGGCATCATCGAGGAAACAACGCTGGCAAATAAGCCAAATTAACGAGATCCTGGCTATAAGGATGGCAGGCGCAACGCATCTCAATCGCGGAGGGAACAAAATGTCCTGATAGAAAGCCATTCACATCGATCCAAGTAATCGGCAAATAATCGAATAGTCGCGGGTTTTTCGCATTCGGTTTCTCCGTTTCTCGGTTTCAGTTTCTCGCGAGTGCTTACACTTCCGTTTCCGCCGCGTGCGTGCGTGTGTGTGTGTGTGCGTGCGTGCTTATTAGATATATATATACGAGTATATATGTATATATCTCTCAATATATCAATCATTATATTTTTGTTTGTATTTTTTTCCAACCTCCCACCCCCCGTCCCTATGTATTAACTGCCAAAAGATCTAACTGACGTATAGATGAGAGAGATAAAAAAAATAAAGTGAAATAATGGGCCTTAAAGTCGGATAAATGAATGCCGAGTGTCTCAGCCGAGGGCCGTTGCAGAAGTTCTCGCTTTTCCCCCTCGCCTGTCCTTCGCTCTCAACAACTACGGATATTAAACAGTTCTAATTGCAAACTATTATCAATACCAAATAACTAAGAGCATTAATAATTAATAATAAACACGCATAAACAACTACCAATTCAGCTAAAGCACAAGTGGTGCAGCCAGGTGAGTTATATATTATATATTTAATAGAGATTAGATTACTTTACCTTGAAAAGCCCTCGGTATCGTTATATTCACTTCATTACCCTGGTCCACTTGCATGACACTTGGCTACTTACTTAGTGTTGTGTTGGCCCAAATTAAAAGTCCTTCTCGGCCATGATACGATCTGAATTGAAAGCCCTCGTTGGCCTAGGAACTTCACAATGATTGTGTAGCCTAAAATAGATGATTTTACTTCAATTTTAAACTCAAATATTTCCCTAAACTCCAGTCAGAGTCCTCGACAAATTCAACAACTTTATTTTTGCGGTGGGAGTAGAGGATATTTTGTATGCCGTAGAATAATTTGCGGATTCCCTTTGGCGTCTCGCCCTCTCTTCCTGTGACACATAATTGCGAAAAATAATTCAATTTTCTTTCATTTTATGGGACCAAAAGCAAATCATTGACAATAATCAACGGGAGAGAGAGATGTCGGGGACGCGGGCAAGGCCGGACAGGATAGTACACAGAGACCAATGGATTCCACCCCCGAGGACATGCCTTCTTTTTTTTTTTTTGGTTTCTTTTTTTGGCGAGTGGAAGCAACAGCCTCCGCTGGCTCGTAAATGTGAATGATGCTGCTGATGACCGGGCGGGGACTGTGTGTGGAGGAGTGCTCCTGCCAGCTCCGACTCCGGCTCCGGTTCCCGTTTCTGGCACCGTCCGTGGCCAAGCTAAAGTGCTCATAAACATTTTGTGTCCAGTTTAGCCTCTGTCCCTGCGCTTCTGGCTCTCCAAAAAGGCCAACAACTTGCATATTTTATTTAACTGAGAGAAAATGTGGGGGGTCTTTAAATGAGAAGCAACGTTGTTTTGATATTTATGGAAAATTTAGAAAAATAAGAACAAGGAGAGAGATAAAATATTTCAGAACTCAAATTTTAAATACCTTTTTTTGAGTTCCTTAAAATATGTATCAAAGTTTCCCTATTTTTTGTTGTTCGGCAAAAGTACAGTCGAAACACTGTCTTTAGTTTAGGATTAAAAATACAAATAGCTTAGAAAATATATCTATATAATATAATAATATATAATATTCAAGGATTTGTTTCAATTTCCAGTTCTCCCGAACCTCTGCTACATTTATTAATTTATTTTTTTTTCGGTGCACTCTGGTCTTATAGTTTACGGCCTTCGCTTTGTGTGCAAATATTTTTGGGGCGCCTCTGCTTCTTGTTTTTTTCGCGAAGAAACCAAAAATTGCAACAGCAGCTTTGGACATGTTTGCAGGCTTTTCACGCATAAAAAAAAAGATCCAAAAAGCACACAGCACAAAAGGATATACTGAAATATATGTGTGGCAAACAAAGGAAAAGCGAGAAAAATATACGTTTGCTCCAGAACAACCCAAGGTCGTCCCACTTGCCGTCTTCCCTCCTCCTTGGCAGCTTCCTTTTGCGCACTTCCTTCATATTATTATTCGCTGTTGCTTTGCGCGTGCCATTCGTTTTGCAAAATTGCTGTATTTAATTTGGCCAGCTCCTTGTGTCTTTTTTTTTTTTTTTGTTTTTTTTTGCCCCCCTCCCCCCACCACCACCTCTCTAAACACGAGCCAGAGGACCACGAAGAAGCAGGCGAGGAGCTGGAGAAGAGAGTCCTGTTTGCGCAATTTTACGACTCACCAGAGGCATCCTGCCCAGCCCCGAGTTCCCATTCCCTTTGGCTTATTGTGTGTGTGTGTGTGTGCACACACAGAATTTGTATTTCCATTAAAATTGAATTTTTCCGGAATTTCTAATATTAATAATATAATTTGAATGTTTTATAAAATAGAAATAGGATTACTTATTGAGTAGCCTTTAGATTTGATGATATTTTTAATATTTTAAGCGGCAAATTTAGTTAGTTGTTTGTTTAAAGGTTTCCTTTATTTGTCTGAGTGTATGCTTGTGAAATACTTGTTGTTGTTTGTTTTTCCATTTTTCGGTTGTTATTTCCTTTTTCCTCCCCTACCCCCTCGAACGCTTCACATACTTAAAGCCGCCGACTGTTTTCCTCTGGTTTTTATATTTTTTTTTTTTGGTTTTTATTATTTTTATATGCTCCAACTCGAATAGAAATGCGGCAGCTGCTGTCCAGAGTTGCTTTGAGCCGCATAACGGGACTCACAGCGCGGCTTTGTAGCACTGATTTATCGATAGAAAGCTATCGATCGGCACTTCAGTGAATCTTTAATGGTTTATTTTCGAAATGCAGGTTGATGCATAATTTGAACGAATATATTTCATAATATATAATAAATTTAGAATTGTATATCAAGAAAATTAATTAAACTAATGGAAAAATAAGGAATTATATAAATTTAAATTAAAATTTAAATAATAGTTTTGTAGAATATAATTAAATGTGAATTAAATTCATAATTAATCATAATAGTTAATCTTAACTCATGTCAAGTCGAAAACCTGGTTCTGGTAACACTGATCTGCTTCAAACATGCATCTGGCAACACTTATCTGCAAAATAAAGCACCTGCGACACACTGTGACCAAGATTGCCATTCATTGAGTGAAGTGCGAGTGCATTTCAGCCTATATTGTTTGTTGTGCATGTGCTTGCGTGTCTATAAAACTGATTCGCCTGTTGCTGCGTCATTCGCGCTGATGCTTTTTCGCCTTTTTGGCTTTTCGTTGCTCGTTTTTCCAAAAATAAAGTGCGTTTTGGGAGCAGCAGTGCGACACAAACGCGACTGCCAGCCAAGACTTCTAAATTTATGTAAGTTTTATTTTCGTTTTATGGCCGTTGTATTGCTGTTGTTGCATTTCGCATGTGCGCTGGCTCTGTTGCGTTTTTTTCTATTTTTATCATGACACACTCACACGCTCATCTGTTATTGTTGTTTCCACTATTTTGCATATTCGTTGCGCTTTTTTCTATATTTCTTTTTTCCATTTTCCCTTTTTTTTGTACTATTTTTTTTTTTTCGAAATTTTATTCTGTTTATATTTCATTTCAAATCAATGGGATTCCGCCATGGGAATTGGGTCGAAGGGATATTGGGCCAACACTTTGGGGGGTATCCTTTTGTGTACCGTTAGGTTATGTGACCGCACACACACACACACACGTGCAAACAACAAAAGCAACGGGAACAACAAGCGAGCTTTGCTTCATTAAAATTGCTTAAAATTTCTCTTTTATTTTTGTTGGCCAACAAAAATTCGCATTCGCGCATTTGCAATATGTGTGCAAGGTGGATTGGTCAATTTATTTTGTGGTTTTTAAACTGTGGCAGCCATCGTTGCATATTTAACGGTTCACCTGCGGTTTTGTGTGTGAGTGTGTTTCCTGTGTGTGTGCTGGGGAGTGCAATGAATAAAACGGTATTGAGGGAAATCAAATTTAAAGCACATGCATGCGTGCAAACGAAACGGAAATAGTCCGTTTTATATCGAATTTATTTATTTTTCCAAGCTTAATTCGATTTTCCTTTTGAAATCGAAGAAGCTTCAAAGTAGTCAAAGAAATCTAAGAGGATTTTACGGTATTTTATTGCTAGAAAATGCGATTTAGACAATACAATGCAGTTTTTAACCTTCTATCTATCTCGCTTGTTCTTGCGTGGCCGTTTGGCATATTGAAAATTTAGAAATTCATTGAATTTAGCCACTAAGAAAAAGAAACCCCCATTCTTTTAACAATTGCAGCTGATTTGTAAATAATTAAGTGAAAATCCCAAAAATTGCAAAGTTTCACCAAAATCTCTGCTAGCATTTTCTTGGTTGATATTTTTGGGTGTGAAAACATTTTTGAAATCAAAGTCGAATATAGGCCTGGGCCTAAATGAATGAGAGAAGAATGAGTGGCAATGTCGCTCTAACAAATTGGCAAAACGAACTGAAATCGATTGGAAGTGGGCCTAAAAGCGATCAAAAGTGGACGCGCCGCTCTTGTGTTCCTCTTGGCCGTTTTTATAGGCCCACGCACACGAGATATACAGACAGTGGGACAGACATGCGATAAATCGCCGCTGATATTTATAGAGGAGTTTAGTTCAACGACACACCCAGCAAATCAAGAAAAACCCCCAACAAGACAACAACAACAACAACAAAAAAAAAAAATAAATAAAATAAAATAAACTAAAACAAAACACGAGAATCGGGGCTAAGTTGCTGGCGATGACCTTGCGATACCCTTCCATGCTGGCTAAGATCTTCGCCTCCAGTTCGCCATTGGCATCGATTAATTTATGGACAGGGGCTCAGGGCCTACTTCCGCCGTTAGCGAATGGACTCGAGGGAAGGGAAGGAAAGGAAAGGGAAGGGAACCGAACGAATGGCGAAGGACACAGATATCTGCAAGCACGTACATGCACTGACAGAGACCAGATGATATTCATTTATTAAATTACATCAAATTAATTGACATCCAATATAAATTGATATCAAAATGTTGTTTTTACAATTTTTTTAAAGTATTTTAGTGAATAATTAGAAGAAAGAAGTCACATGGTCAGTATACCGCTAAAGAAGTTATTCATATTTAAAGTTGACATTGAAAACAACCCTAAAACACTTTAGATAATAGTAACAAATTGCAATCAATTGTATTTCGGATACCAATTAGGTTGTTATTGTAAAAAGGTGTGCTCTTTGCTATAAAGTACATCTTTTACATGTTTTGTTACCTAATTTTTGATGCACCTTCTTTATTTTGTAAAATTATACTTGTTTTTTCTTCGCCTGCACGCAACTTTGGCCGTGTCATCATCGGGCAATATTCAAGACATTTTATAGTACGCGCGTGTCCATCGATAAGCAGCAGCCCTTCCCGATTTCTCGCTGCTTCTCTCCTTCTCTCGTTCTTGTGGTGTGTCCTATGGCATTGAAAATGTCGTAAAACGTCACAGCCAGAAGAGAAAAGTCACAGCGAGTGCAGATGCGAGACATCAACATCGTAAATCGGTAACAAATTGAAAGCCAACCCAAAAGTAATCGTCAACTTGTCCAAAAAGAAGGAGAAACTGATTTCCGGCTTTCGCATACGGCAGACGTTAAGTTTTGATTGAAAAGTAGAAAACGAATTCCAGACTATGTTCAGCGAGATCTTTTACGGATGCCTGTTGACCTTGGCCTTGGAATTAAGTTACAAAGGAAAGGGAAAGATTTTTAAGTAAACTCATCAACATCGTAAATCGGTTCAAAGTCAACCAAAAGTAATCGTTAACTTGTCCAAAAAGAAGAAGAAACTGATTTCCGGTTATCGAATGCAGCACACGTTAAGTTTTGATTAAAAAGTAGCGAGATCTTTCACAGATTCCTGTTGACCTTGGCCTTTTTATCAACCTCCAATTAAGTTACCAAAAAAAAAGGAAAGAATATTAGTGCTTGGCTTGATTTTAAGTAGCCTCTCTTGAGTTTAACCCAAAGAAACCACAGACAGCTGCTAATTCTACAGAATTATTGTATTTTTAGACTGTGTAGGGATAAATGAAAAGAGGCACACTTTTTTAAATCTATATTTAATCCCTCATACTGCTTATTAAACTATTCTAAACATAGACTGCATGTAAAAAAGCTTTAAAAAATGCATAATAATCCAAAGAATTCGATCATTTCGTAGATAAGTTGATCTTGAATGTACAATTAATATTCCAAATATTATAGTCATAATTATAGGCATATACAAATATGCGACGATATTTAAATAGTTTCACAACATCGTCGAGGCATGTTTAGTTTAGGACCTATATCTTTTATGGTTGACATCGAAAACGATCAGTAGAAAACATATGTAATAGCCTTCCCCTTTCCCCCCTACACCTTCATCAATTTCGGTATTTTATTCTGTGCGTTCTTCGCTTTTGATTTCGGTTCGTTCGATTTAAAATAGTTTATTTATAGAGCGAACTGACTGGGTGACAAAGCGTTCTGGGTGCGACATATAGGCAAATACACGTACATTTTCCGTAATCATTTGGCAAGTTGGAAGAGCCCATTTGCTTTTCCAGTTCTCCGATTTGCGATCCACGCACAATCGATAAATCAATCGAACCGGAATGCCCAACAGGTGGCGAGATTCAGAGTTGGCAAAAAAAAAAAAACAGCCAGAGCAAGAGTAGGAGGCCGGGAGTCCTGGAAAGTCAACTAGTAGTAGGAATACAACAACAACAAAAAAAACTGGTATAAAATTGCCGCTAATCAAAAGCTGCACGAATATTGTGAAACGTTGCGGCAGTTGGGTGACTTTCAGTGGGTGGCGAAAACTGCCAGCAGCAATAACTAATCAAAGCCCAGTGACGATGGCCAACAGAGGAGGGATGTCGGGGAGGGGATTCGGTTTAGGTCTACCGGATTGTAAACTTGGTCCTTACGCTCGCACATGGAACATGGCAGCAGCTGCAGACATATTCAACCGTTGCCGTTGCCGCCGCCGTTAGAATTCATTTTAAATTGAGAAAAATCGCAGCTACACTGGCACGAAATCACGAAAAGTTTTAATTATTTTCTAACAGGCGAACACACACGCAGGAAAGGCAAAAAAAAAAAGAAATGGGAGAGAAAAGAGAAAACCCCACACAGAGCCAGAGCAAGTGGGAAAGGAGAAGTGTTGCCTCGGGCATTTCAGTTTTAGCCAACAGTTTGTTACCCACTTTTGTGTGTTCCATAAAGGGGATAAATCTAGCAAAAGTTAGGAAACGAATTTTTAGTCAAAAAACTTTGTTAAGTCCGCTTATTGCCCATTACATTGTGAAACGGCAGCTAAATGCTATTGTTTATATCTTAATACCTATTTAATGCAAGTTAGGATCTATTAGGAATATAATTTAAAGCCACCTTCTTGACTATGGCTTTATCTTAAAAAAAGAGAGAAATTAAGTAAATGCATTAGTAATTGAAATAGTTTACGAACTATGTATTTATAATTTGAAAACAACTTCGAAAATCAAGGATCCTTTTTACTTAAAGTATTTAACATAACATGAATGCAACGGAATGTAATACGGTAATAGGATCTATCGATAAAAACATCAAGCAGCTCGATCAGTGCTGTGTATCGATCGAAGAGAATATCGATAATACCTTTTAATGTTGGAATATAAGAGAAATTTACATTTTTAAAGAAGAAATACAAGAAGTAAAATAATAGCAAGGGTTGGATTATGTTTGAAATTGTCCCAGCATTTAAGAAATTTCTATTCCTTAGGATATCTGCACACAAATAAATAAAACGAACAAGTATCGGGGGCAGTATTGCCGTTGACCTGGAATTGTCAACACCTAGAATGTTGATGGGTGACTGTGGAATTTCGTCACGTCTTGGGGGATGGGGGAAGGAGATCCATGGGAAAATGGACCTGCAAAATTGTGTCCTGCGGTCTCCTATCCACGCCCCGTCCACTTCTGAAGAGGAGAGGGAAATTAAATACGTTAAATAACCTATATAACCTACATACATATATACATGCACGTGCTGGCTCACATAAGCTCGCATACTCGCACACTCCCACACATACACACACATTCCCACGGCAATTTGTGGTCATTTCCTTTTTCATCAGCTGCGGCAATAATTCCTTGGTCCTCGTTTCATCTCCTTTCTCCTATGCCTCTGCCACCTCTTCTGCTTCTGCCTCTGCTTCCTCTTCTTCCCATTTTCGCGTCTTCTTCTTTGGGGCTGTTTTCTTTGGTTCGCTTTTGTTTACCGTTAGCTCTCTGCAATTGCGGTACGTGCAGATGCCCAAGTTATCTACGTGTGTGGAAGCGAGATGGTCAGCGGCCGAGGGCAGTGGCCGAAAGCGAGACGGCGCGCTAGCTATACCGTAGGCAGCAGCCTTGCATAAATATTTTGTAGCTCGCTTTTCGACAAATATTTTGCCACAAGGAAGAAAAGAGAGAGAAAAAAAAAACAAAAAAGAAGTAGAAGGAGGGAATTCAACCATACTCTTAAATTAAGTCTGGAAACGACTCGAGAAACCCCTGATGAAATATTAATGTTGTGCCCAAGTGCTTAAGATATAGCAGAGAAATAGATAAAGTTCCCTCAACGAACTGAAATACATTTTAAGCGCATTTTAAAATTGTATTTATTCAACACAACATTTTCGAAAGTTTCCTTTAAACATTAAAATAACAGTTAGGCTCCAGGTATTCCATTTCTCCAACACCTTTTCTAAAATGGTTTGTAGTTAGGGAAATTGATAGCTGAAGAACTTCAAGTTGCCAAACACATCAACTAAGTTTTCCCAGAAAAAAAACAACCAAAACCTCGGTACAAAAAAGGTAACTCTACAGCAAGTGGTATAACGCACTGCCACAATCCTCTTCCGTTCACTGATTAAAGCGTAAAACCGAACTGAATTCAAATGAAATACATAAATTTCGGAATGCAATTTGGTAGTTCATGCGGAATAATGCTCTTAGGACGCCGCATATGCTATCTCCCTCCGATCGGTTAGTGTGTGTGTGTTCGTGTTTGTGCATGCGAGGACATGTGGTTGCATGTGCAAGACCCAAAATGAATGACAAACTTTTGTGTGAGCGGGACGAAGCATGTCTCTGGGGCATTTGCATAAATATTGCCTCTGCTTTGGCCTCTTCCTCCTGTTCGCCATTCCTCTTTCCCTATCTCCCTCCGTTCGCCTCACCTATCTCTGTCGCACTCGAGAGCTCTAGAGCTGCGTGCGGCGGCGGCGGCGGCGTCGGCGGCCGGTAGGTGGCGCTGTAATCAACTGTGTCAAAATGCCAGCGCAGAAAGTCAAAAGTCGTCGCTGTCAAGTGAAGAAAAGGGCAGAAAGAAGGCGAGAGGTGACGTGAAGGCAAGTCAAATTTTAAACACACACCACACACACACACAAACGCCGCCGCACACACACACTCTAACAGTAAAAATTTCAAGGCACCTGCCCAGCATCAGACTTTGTAAATTGAGGTTAAAACCGAAGCGAAAGCAAAAAAAGGAAAAAAAGAACGCACAAGGAGGCAGTAAAAGGAAACAAGAAAAGCAAAAAACTGTCAACTTGACAAGCACGTATGGATATACATACATACATTCATACACACATACATAGGTGACTCTGTCGTCCCATCTCTTATCCACCCACCGATGAAAGGTACCCGGAGATGTGTAAAGCGCTTTCTCCGTCTCGCTCTCTGTCATCTGTCTTCTTACAAATTCTTCCTCTTTTTTTTTTTTTTTGCAATGTCTCGCTCTGCTTTTGTTGTTCTTGTAATTGACACTTAAACTCGAAATTTGACGCAAATTGCTTAAAAACAATGCACAAGAAAAGAACAAGAATAACGTGATACTCTTCAAGAGTGAAGTTGGATTTTTAAAAAATTTTTGAACCATTTTTCAGTGTTGGATAATGGCGTATGCTGCAGAGTTCTAATTATTTTATTTATACATATCTGAAATATTATCAATATTTGGGGACTCTGTGTGTTTTTAAACATATCTTAAAATTGATTAGTAAGGAGGGGAGACCATGGTTAACACTATTCCCGTACCAGTTTCGAGTTCCCGGAGTTCATTCGGTTATTCCTATATAACGGTGCAATCCATTTGTACCCTACCAGCGAGTCCTGAAGTGTCCTGCAACTGTAATCAAGGCGAGCGCAGCATGCAGTTGAAGTGCCGCATGCGGAAGTCTCTGCCGCGTCTCTGCTCAGGATTAAATCCTTGCTTACTTGCGTCATAACCGCGCTCCTTGACAATGCTCCATCTTGCTTGCACCTCCTCTATAGGCACACCGAAAACAATTTCTGGACCCACAAATTCGTATTTATATTGAACATCACACAGAAGAACATTAGCTAAGCTCATTGAAATCTGAAAAAGAGACTTCATCTTGTATCTAGTATTTAAGGTGCAGTATCTTGTATCTAGTATTTAGAATCTAGTATATTGTATCTAGTATTTAGTATTTTGTATCAAAGTGAGGCGGTAGCTTTTCAAGCTGTTTTCTTTTTTGCCAACTATTATTTTTCTCACTGCACATACTCCCCTGTGTACACACACTCACTCGCTCGCCACCTGTACATAATGAATTGTAATTTGAACAGACGCGGAGAACTGAATGCGAGAGCACCGAGCATGTGTGAGTGCGTGTTGTGCATATGCCTGTGTGTGTGTGTGTGTGTGTCGGCTATTAACTTAAATTACGTAGCATACTTTTGTGCGTCGCCTGCGGATTTAACGGCTGCCTTTCACACACGCACAGCACAAAGGCAGCGCATTAAAGTCCGCAAACTCACTCTCACACACACACTCGCAAAAGAAGAAGAAGAAGGGAAAGGAAGAAAAAAATAAAATGTAAAAGGAAATATACATATGTATATATATACATATAAAAAAAATAGCAGGAGAGAAGAGAACAGATTTATTGTTGGATGAGCGCCATCGCCAGGTAAGAGGAATTTTAGTGCTGCCTTGATTAAAGCCCACAAACATTTCTCACTCAGCGACATTTGCATAGTTATGCTTGTCATTTAACACATGTAATATGCCAACCAAATGGATTTCACCTGAACACACACACGAGGTAACCCTCAGTAATATGAGAGCAAAATCAGAGATTTCGCAGATAATTTGACAAAAATGTTGATTGTTTTTAATTTATGCAAAGCCCTAAATTGTTTAGACATGTAAAATAAATGTTTACAGCCCGAAAATCCATGTAGCCAATAAAATAAATGTCAAGCTCTATCCTGTGTGTGTGTGTGTGTTTGCGGTTATAGGGAAACAGGTGTCAGATCCGGAAACGGAAACAAGGTTCGCACTTGGTTTCCACCGGCAAAAGAAAAAAAAAACCGAAAAACGGTAACCATAACAGCCACATCCAAACGTTACTAATTCATATGCGATTAGCACTACGGATTAGGGGTTCAAAAGGGGTTGCAGGTGGCAAAAGGGTTGCGGTTTTGTATCCGTGTTGCAGTGCCGAAACCCGAAAACAAACCGCAAATGCAGCACAAAATTGCCAAAGTGCAAAGGGGTTCCGGCGGGGTTGATGCCCAAACAAAACATACAAAAGTCTGGTTAAAACTAATAAAATGGCTTGTATATCGAAGGAAATATACCTCTGCCTCATCAGTATTCAATGTTAATATTGTTTTTGCTTTAAAAATATTAACTTTTACTGAATAAATTGTGTTTTCTAAGCTAAGCATAAAAGTTATTAAGATCATCGAATTTATGGGATATTCTTTTTCCAAACTTAATCAAAAGCTACTTAAAAGAATATACAATATAATTTAATTATATTTTATATAATACAAGTACTTCATTTATTATGCCATAATTTGTTGGATTTTCTTTTCTTGATTTCTTAATTTTGTTCGGTTGTAAAGAGGACTTGAAAGTGCCACATTCCTCGCTCTAAATTCACACAGCTCTCGCATTCAATTCAATTTTGGGGAAAGACAAATACTTTTTAATTATTTATTTATGCATATGGGCAAGTGGGGGCGGCGGGGTCGGTGTGTGCTCTCATTAACAAAACAAATGAAAACGGGGTGGGGAGCAGGCGGCAGGCGGTAGGCGGTAGGCGAGGGCCCCCATTCACAGGCAGTTCCGTTGACGCAGTTGTCAGACAGCTTGGCGCTGTGTGTGCGCGACCTTCGCTGGCGGCCACAATGGGGGCGGGATGTTAACCCGCAGCAGCTTCCGCCCCGCCTCTCGTCCTTGCCTGCCATTAAAAACGCCCAGCACGCAAGTTGCGTATACGCAGCGTGGTCGCTGTCGTTCCAGCTTCCCACTCCCGTTCCAGCTCCTTAACCGTTTCTTCCTTTTTCCGCCTCGGGCCGAAAATGGAATGACAGGCAAAGTGAAAAAATGGCAAGAGGCCCAAGCGAGCATTAAGGGATAAGCTCGCTGTGAATATGTTAATTGTGCCGCCGTTGTATGAGCGGGTGTGTGTGTGTACAGTGCAAGAAATAAGAGTAGGTTATTTCCCATTTAAATAGTTGGAAAGGAAACATTGTTTACTTTTATACTTTCCAATGTATTTAAGTTCTTTTTTTCATATTAACTATACAGGAGATGTAGAAAATAGTTGATAAAAGAATGCATTGACTATTTTCCTCTGTGTATTAGGTTGGGGCGGGGGTTGCGGGTGACTGCTAATGGGCGCCGGCATACAAAAAGGGTCCATAAGGGAGGAGACAAACTGCTGACAATGGAAATGTATTATAATTGGAGAGGGAGACAATTTCGTTAGAGATTGATGATGCCTTTGTGGCTAAGCGCTATTCCTAAGTGGATAAAAAGCTGAATTATCGATATGTGTGCTAGGGCCATGCATAATGTATATTATGCATGGAATATCTTTGAATATATATAGACCGGATTTCTATTTTGAATATACTTTTCATTGACTGCTTTTGTGGGCAGTATTTATTTATAGATTATTTGCAAATTTAAGTTATCGGGATGATAATTGATAATTTGACCATTTAAAACCAATCAATCGATAACTGTTTGCACTCTTTGACTTCCCCGATATTCAGCACAAACTCAATGGTCGTATGCCCATCAAAATCCTGGCCACATTATCCCTCAGCACCGGATTCATCGTCTTCTGCTTCTCCAGACTCGATGGCTGCGCATGCGCCTGCGACAGCTGATAGAGATCGGCATAATACTCCATGCCCGCTATCCCAACCGCATTGAAGCTCGCCGATACTTCGGTGCAATCGATAATCGAGGTCTTGAGCGGTGTTACCAATAGTGTGGAGTAATACGGCACCTTTTTGCCCTCGATCAGTTCACGGACCAAAAGTACGGCCGTTCGGGAGCCAGCCAAAAGGTTCCAGCGCGACCAACTGAAATTATGGGATTGGGCCAGGGTCGAGAGACAGGCGTAGCAGTGCATCTCCATGACATAGTTCTTTTCGCAGGATCCCTCTGTATAGCAAAAGGCATCCTCATCCGGAAAGATGTCCACGGCGGACAGTATTAGAGTGGCTTTCAGTTCCGCCAGCGATAGTGTCTTGCCAATCATATCGGTAATGACCTGAGTACTGCCTCCCTGGAAGTTATTCACCGTATAGCCCAACTCCGTTATGGTCATGTCCAAGCTAATTAGAGAGGCGGTGAAGCTAAACAGGACGGTTCCGGGACTAAGAGCATAAACAAGTTACGTCTTATATATATCTCTATATACATATGTATTATATATGCTCACTTTTTCATATCTGGTCGTAGGTCCCATGTTTGGTATGGCATATTGCTGTATTTGTTTAAGGCAAAGCCAAAGATTCCTGGGATTAGGAAAGGAGTTTAAGTTTGCCTTGTTTTTAATGTCGTAATAAAAGTTTTTACCCAGTCTTCCGGTTCGAAACTGTATGGATAGCTTGTCCTCATTAAACTTGGTATCGTGGACATCGCGAGTACTCCACTTTCCTTGGGTTATGGCCGCTGTGCTGCTGAGTTTCTTTTTGCTGTTTTTAAAGAAAGATCTCAGTTAAATAAAATATATAATAAATACTTTAATATTGTAGAACACAAGACTTTCCTTTAATTTTAACTTAACTTAATATTAAATATGTATTAAGCAAGTCCTAGTTCGATACCCTGGTCTGTCTTTCCCCCAGGTGTAATTCAATCTCATTTCATGTACTCTCGGGGTAGAGATACTTGTGCCACCCCTCAATCGAGGGACTGGAAGCCCCCGATCAATCAATCTGCCAATTAAGGACCTTGTAGCGTACCTTTCGCTGTTACTGGTGTCGCTGTGGCTCGAGGGGCCAAGTAAATCGTGCAGGGTATTCCCCGCCGTGGAGGCTGCACCGGCACCCTCAAGCAGCTCCACCAGGCTGTCCACATCGTCGTCATCGTCCTCGCTGCTGTCCATGCTGTTGGAGCGCTTGGCCGTGGCCTGGTCCGCATCCGTTTCCGTCGGCAGCTGGGAGTCCTTCACGAAGGAGATGCCCGTGTAATAGGCAAAGGCAGCGGCTGCCGTTGCCGGCTGAAGGACATCCACCAGCTCCTGGCTGAGCGGTTGTATGTCTTCGGATAGATTGCCATCGCCAAGTCCTACTGCATCCTTTTCGCCAGCTGAATTTTGGTTAATTGCGGCCTTCGTCTTAAGGAGGGGAAGTACTCACCTGCCGTCTCACTCGATCGGGAGGCGGTGGGTGATAGCTGCTCCGATATCTGCTGGATAAGCTCCTCCTGCTGATCCCTCGGCAGCTGGAGTAGCCACAGCTTATCCATGTCCTCGATGAGCTGCGAGAACAGGTAGCCCTGGCGGTGGGCATGCGGCAAAGGTCTTGACGTCAATTGCCGGAACTTGAGGAGCTTGTCGAAGCAGAGCGGCGGAAACATCTCTGCCGGCTCCTCGGTATCCAGGAACTCGGCTCCCAGTCCCTTTCTGGCATTCAGATTCAGTTCGCTCGGCATCAGTTGATCCTTTCGTGCAGTCCCGCTCGGTCCGTCCGTGCCCTGGCCCAGTCGGATGTGCGTTTGCCTGGCCAAAAACATCACCTTTCGCTGACGCAAGCCCGTTGTCTCCGAGGGCGGTGTCGTCTGCTCCAGCCGGACGCAGAATCCCTGCGGCAGTCGCGGAACCACAAAGTCCTTGACCAATCCGTACAGGTCCACGTCACTGGGAATGGCGCGCAGATCAAAGTCATTGATTTCGCGGAGCACCTGCTGCCGTGACCCATCCCCCGGCATGCCGTCGGACTTCTGGGATCGCATCCGTCGCACTGGACAGCGGGGTGAACTCTTCAACGGACTGGGCTGGGCATGTGTGGATAGGGGTGTGGCCTCCGTGGGCGTGGCCGTTGTTCCCGCCGCCGTTCCACTCACGGCGCCCATGGCATCTGCCTCCGCATCCGCCTCGTTGGCCGGATGCTTCACCTCCGGCTTCACGCCATCCGCCAGCTCCATCTCCAGGGTCTCGACGTGAGTTTCCCAGCGACAGGCCACCGGTGGCTCGAACCAAATCACCGAATCCGGTAGCCTTAAAGTACATTTAGTTAGTTTAGTGTTTAGATTGCAGTTTGAAAATATAACCCAGCTACTACTTACTGCAAGGTGACCAGGGCCAGCTTGTCCAGGGCCGCTTCAATCATTCGCATCTCGGCCTCAATCTCCTCCGGAAGACGTCGCACTCCCGGCAGCACCGGGGGCGGTGGCTTGTAGGTCTGATAGTATTCCTTGTGCACCAAACTATTGGCCGAGGTGACTGCAAGTGGTTGGTATATCTAGGATTATATATGTATCTAGGATTTCCCTGTCGACTTCGAACTCAACTGGTGCGAATGAAGGATCTGGCATTCAGCTGCTTGTCCTGCTGCGGCGTCTCTAGGAAATCAATGCAGTAGACTCCACCAATGATGCGATATTTGCGCAGATTGACGTCCGTCTCCAGCATTCCGTATGCCTCCGGTCCGATGGCCCTGCGATGGGCCTTGCTCAGCTCATCCTCATACTCCGCGTACAGCTTGTCCACGTCGTAGGTGCGTTCCCGCGGCGGCTGGGAGCTGGCCGAGTGCTGGTCCTGGGTGAGCTGTTCCAGCTCCGACAGGGGTATATCCCGACCGCATTCGTCCAGCATTGCCTGCAGGATCTCTTTGCGTTTGCGCCACTCACGCTTCGTTTGCCGGAGGATATCTTTGGGGAAAAAGCTAGGAGGATGAGGAGAAAGAACTGCAGTTGAGTTAAGGTAAAGGCTTACTGGCATTGGCAGAACGAGCATGCTTTAGGCAGTAGCTACTGCAGTAGTCACTGAAGTGATCATAGTTGAGCCAGAGTCCCCTCAGGGCCGAGCTCTGGAGGTAAACCGTGGGCGGCAGAGATATCTGCATTTCGATGGTGGGAAAATCGATCTCATTGTGGGCCGATTGCTCGCCAATTCGCGCCTTTGGGTTGACAGCGCTGCAAAGCGGATTAAAATATAACAATTATATATATAGAAATATCTATAAAGTATAGGTATATCGTTAGTTACCATCACGCCTTATCTACTCACATTTGGGCATCCTTGGAGAAGGTCCACACAAAGCTCTGGAACACATCCGAGCTGTAGATGTGCTTGGAAACACCTGGCCTATCAATTCTGCCAAGGAAACCAATCGAAAAATAACCAAATTCATGGCATTTGATGTTTTTAAGTAATGCCAACACTCACTCCATATCCCTTTCGATATGCGACATGGTCTTGTAGGTGAACTCATCAAGATGTTGTCTCAAAAACACCCGCATCTCCGTCTTGAGTTTCCTTAAGTCAGCGGCCACATGAATGGAACGCTGCTTGAAGGGCAGCATGTCGTCCAGTTCGTTGAGGATCTGGGATAATAAATAAATCAAATAATACGTTTTTAATTGAATTTCCCTGAAATCCAATTCAGACTGCCATTTACCCCCAGAACCTCCTTGATCCGCTGCGAATAGACATCGCCGAGGCGTCCTTGCTGCTGGCGCAATGAGATCCTGGTTAGATCCGGCACCTGGGCGTCCTGGGTGAGCAGCGTACGCTCATCGGTGCGAAGGAGCCAGTTCCGTGACTCGAGGTGACGCCGGGCAATATCCGTGTGCCACTGATGGATGTACTTGCGCAGGTCACTGGGACTGGCCGCATTCGGCAGGCCGTTGCAGCGCATGAACTTCTCCCAGTCGCGTTCGTGTCGTTCGCCATCCTTGATGGCCTCGATGGCCGTGCGAACGGCATCGAAGAAGAGCATGCTGTCCTTGAGCTGAGAGCGCCGCTTCCGGTTCTCGGCCACTTCCTGCTGCTGGCGATGCTTGGCCTGCTCCATCTCCAGTTTCTTGCGCTGGCGGGCCTCCTCCAGCTTCTTGAGTCTGTTGGCCAAGGATGAAGAGTTATTAATCTTTGGGCATATGGAAGATACATATATGTATTTGATATACACTCACTTCTCCTTCTCCATTTCGATTCGCATGAGCTCGGCCTGCTCGGCCTCGAGGCGGGCCTTCTCCTTCTTCGAGAGCTTCTTCTTGGGCGGCTGTCCATGGCCAAGTCCATGAAATATGCATTATCGTCATCATTATGGTTATTAGCATCTGTCGTGGCATCATACCTACCATCTTATCCTTCTAGCCAATTCGGGCAAATGGAACTGCCGCCCACGCGGCTATTGATCCAACACGAGTCCTGCGTTCCCCGACCCGTCCTGGCAACCCGGACAACTTGGTTTTGTTTTGTTTTGTTTTTTTCGTGGGCTTTTGGCCAGCTGCCCGGGCAACTCAGGTGGCTGAAAGCAATCCTTTCTGGCCCCGCCATAATTTCCCTAATTAAATATTCAATGGCAGCTTAGCGCGCCGCCCGAAAATGTTTACCGAGAGTCCCCCGTCAAGTTGCACGTGGCGGGAAACTATCCGGGCATCCGGGCATCCGGGCAGTTCGGTTATCCGAGGGAATATGCCGGTGACAAGGATTGCCAAGGATTCGCCAGGATATGCCGGGTGGCGGGTGGCGGGTTGAAAGGCAACGGGCCTGTGGGAATTCCGCCTCCAGTCGGCAGATTCCGGACGAAGTGAGAAGACAGCCTCGATGCCACGGGCACCTCGGGGAGTTGCGGCTGCCTAATCTAGAAAGTTACTGAGGCGGATATTGAGCCAGGAGGACGGGGATTGCAATCAGAAAGGCATACAAATTCTAATTACTAGCTTAATTTTTTTTATAAAGAAAAGAATTACTACTGTTGGAAAAAGAGTGTTAACAAAATAATAAAAGAGCTAATTAAATAATAAAAAATAAAATCAACTGCTACATTGAAAATAATAAATACATTTTGAATTAGTATATTTATTTTTAATTTAATTTTTATTAAATACTTATGTACTTGAAGTACAAATTAAATGAATTTTAAGTAGGTACTATAGAGAATATAAATATATCGAAACAGTATCGATATTTGATGCCAATCACGATTTATTCATCGATATTTTCCCCGTTGCGATATATGTGTGATAAATCGATATTCTGCTGGATATTTTGGAATAGTGTAAGCATAAAAAAAGAAAACACAAGTAAATTGAATAAAATTGAATGAAAGCGATATTTTTTATATTTTTCGATACTTCAAAAAACGATATATCAAAGTTTTCGATATGTTTTGATATGAAAACTTAATCCTGATAAAATACTACAATTCAATTTCGAGTACACTTTAAATAAATTATTAAATTTCATTGATTTTCTTGAAATGGGATTCGTGCACATTAATCACTGGCAATCACCTCTTTTAAATTGCATTTATTTATTAGTTTAATTTTTTGTTGTTTTCATTGATAATTTAAATATTTGCCATGACAACGAACGGCATTATTGATGGCTGTTCATTTTTGACTCCCTTTTGACTCCCTTAAGAACTGCAGTCTTTTATTAATTTATTTTTTATGTTATTTTCCCCATTTTTTTCCCAGACGAGCTTTAACGCTTTTCGTTTTAAACCCAGTTTACCTATCACCTTACCGTTTACCCTTGTTTTCCCAGCATTTTATTTTCCTCTTTTCCCCAAGTTGATTTTCGCAACAGTTTACCGCAAGTTTTTCCCCGGCCCTTTGGACCATGTGAGGAAAAGAGTCCTGGCCAACAGTGTGTATTGGGTTTCCGCAGGTGTCAAGGTGACAGCGTCGCTTAATTCCGACCTATTTAAATTTTGGCCCCGGCTAATTGAGGACTTATCAAATTAATAGCACGCTGGCCCTAAAGGGGTTGAATATTCCGACGTAAGTTCGGGTTAAGCAACTCGAGGATTTTATATTTGGTGGCAAAAGTTTGGGTTCGTTCTTAGAAGGTTTTAGGGTTTCCGGGAAAATACTAAAAGATTCTCAAGAATTTATTCAAACTATGTCTGTTAAAAAACTTCGACCCAATTCTGTTCTATGGGATCTCAAGACCTTTAATAAAATTCTTCTTGCAAATGGGAATCTAAGCTGTACAATTTGGGGTTTAAAAACCATACATTATATTGAATAAAATAATTGAATGTATCTATCAGAGATCTTTATATATTTTGAAATGTATTTTATTGTATTTATTCCTTTGATTCTCAACTTTAACTTGCTTTCCTCTCGCAGCTTGTCTTTTCTCCTCATTTTTCTTTTATTTTTCTTATAATATTATCTTCTCTCCCAGTTGCCTTATTTCGTTTTGTTTGGATATTTATTGTAGCTGTCCCGGGGGAGAGGATTGGTAGAGGTAGAGGGACATGCCTTATAATCCCATCTCCTCCGAACAGGTGCTCCTTCCTCCGGCTTATAATGTGATATAATTTGTGTAAATAATACAGATTGTGGGGCCACTGTTGGCTGTTGGCATGACAGTGCCTAGAGACTCGGGGCGTAATTAGTTTAAATTGGTTGCGGGGCCTCCATGCCAAGGCTAAATGGAGGAGTGTGGCACAAAATATAGCAAATGGAAAACGGGAAAACGGGAAAATGCAAAATGTCAAATGGGGTATGGAGAATGTGGAGGGTGGTGGGATTTGTGCCAGATGCACAATAAAAATTTATCATACGCACCGTTGACGTTGACAGATCGTCCAGCTTGAAGCGCAGCAAGTTGGCAGGCGACAGGCTACTGGCGACAGGCGACAAACTGCGACAGAAGCGGCAACAAAAGCGATAAAAAGCGAGAGCTTAGAAACTCCTCCTCAGCCAGTGCTGAGTCAATATTTGAACTCAAATTTCCAAAAATATGTACAAATATATCATAAAAGAAGGTTAATAAAATAAGGAAATACATATAAACTCTTTCTAAATTCTTTTTTACTTGAAAAAACCTGAAACATTTCAAGGGAACTTCAGGGGAGAGTTATATATGATAAATCTTGCCAGCACTGGTTAAACAGCTCATCCTCGTCATCCCCATCCGTCAGGATCTCCATCTCTGGCTATGGTGCATCCTTTCGCCTCCTTCCATCTCCTGCTGAATGCCTCACGCTCGAGTGAACTCTGCAATCTGACAAAAATTGGTGAATGGCGAATGGTTAAATGCTCCGTGTTGCAAATGAAACTGCAGCTCAAGCGGAAGCTTCTGCCCGGAGAGTTGCCTTTTGTTTAACCCCATGATGCCGAGATGATGATGTGATACGCATTGTCTGGCTGCCTTTTCTTTCTTTCTCTCTCTCCGGGTGTGAAAAGGCGCCTTCTGAATGCTAAATTACTTACCACCTGAGCTACAACCGTACCTGCACACAGATTAGCTTTTTGAGTGAGTGCCAACTACATATCAGGCATATTTATGTTGTATTTGATTTAGAAAATGAAAAACAATTCAAAGAACTCCACTCAAACAATTAAATTATTCAAATAATTATATATTTGAGGAAATTCACGGTATCCCATGGCGTTTGGACATTTATTTCATTTTAATTGTGTATGTAAACGTTGTCCATTAATTTAGTGCGGTTTTCACACAGCTGGATATCTGTACATTTTTTGTATTATTTTTGCCATTTTCCTTGTCGATTTTATAATTATGTATTTCTGGGGTTATCCTCCTGGTGTCCAACTGGATGAGAATGTTTTCTGGGGTGGGGGCCCAGGGCGGAACGAGGCACTCGTGATGGCAGTGGATGAGGCCGTTGATGGAGGGTGTGATCCGAGGTGGAATGCTTTCTTAATGTGCTCGATGCGACGTTGATGGCATTGCAAATGTGCACACGCTCCGGTCCCCAAAACCTGTGGCAATGTGCCACTCTGTGCTGGTGTCTTTTCACTGAGAAAAATTATGTAAAAATATCAAGTTTAGTTCATAAAATAAAATAACGCAGACTAAACGACGATTATATCAATAGAATAAATAAGAGAAACAGTAAATAATATTTGTAGATTTTATTTAATGGATCTTTACAAATTTATCTCTGTGTGTATGCATCAAGTACTTAGCAGACTGACAGCATCGGACAACCTCCAGCCAACCTCCGCCCGATTTTCTTCTCGTTTTCCACCCTCATGTTCCTCATGTTCGATGTCAGATTTGGAAGACTGTAGTCTGTCTGCTGAAGGAATACTGAATGGGATGGGCTGGACTGGGCTGGGCTGGTATGCGCTACCGTCCTCGCCTCGCCTTTGAACATTTGAAAATTGCAAATATATTGAGATATTCCCATAAGCTAAATGATGATTCCCATTTGGAGATGATCACCGAATCGTTGACATAATTGAACCGATGGAGAGCTTTGTTTTGCCATCTTAGGGCAATCAATGAGAAACATACATATGCTAATGGCATTTGGGGGAAAAGTCAGAGGAGGTTTGGCAAAGTCAACCGAGGAGGCGAGTGTTTTTCTCGAAAATTGTGTAAATTATGGAATTTGCAATGTCCGCACATTTAATTTTATGCAATACCTAGCAGAGTTTGTATAAGAATTCACTCTGATTATACATATTTCTATATATATAATTGTATTTCTTGCTGGAATTAAATTATTAATGCTTAAAGATACGCGGGACGACACAATAATCTAGAAAAATAAGAAAAGTTAGGCTCTCGAGACAGAAAGTTATCTGACAGCTAGGGGCTGCCCACTTGCTCCGATAGCCTGGCGTTGCCACCTAGTCTAATATCGATAACGAAGAGAATGGTTGCATTTGATATAAATAAATGATTTCATATATAATATATTACAGATATAAATAATAATAAATTTTTAATATATTTTCATTTTCTTTCTTTTCCAGCTATTTCTGTGAACGTAAATTCTCATATCGTCGTTTAATCGCCTTCCTGCCCTATGCACTATATCAACAAACAACAATAATAACAAAAACTACACTATATAACTACAACAACATCAAAAGGTCAACCCAAAAGCAATCATTAAAAAGCAAATACCAAGTAAAAGTTGTAATTGAAACAAATGTTGTACATACCTACGGTTAAATTGTAAATAAATTGCGAATACCCGATCAGCCGTAAACAAAAACAATATTTATAATAACAATAACATTATATTAAATATAATGATATATTAATTAGGCTTTTTTCCAAAAAAAAAACAAACTCTTCGTCCGTTTTATTCGTTCATATAAAATGATTATGTAATAATAATTCCGAATCACCTTCAATTCACGGGTTCCGGCTATCGAAAATTGCCGTTCTCGTTGATTATCGACTAACGGTAATCGCAATAATCGGATCCATTAATCGGCCAACGAACAAATTGACAGAAACCATTTTGGCCAGCAAAATTTAGCTAGAAGACAAAATATACAAGAAAAGGAATTTTTTGCATACAAAATTGAAAAAGAAAACAAAAAATTATTTTAAAAAAAAGGAAACCAACAACAAAATACCAAGCAAGCGCAGAGACCCAACAATAATTAGCATTAAAAATTGGTTAACAAACGCAACACCCCAACAAAAAAATAAATAAATAATAAAGAGAAGAGCTAGTAAAGGAAGAGGATAAGTTGTACGCCCATTGTGATTATTAATTTTAGACATTAGGCCAAGAAACCAAACCGAATATACCCAACTGGCAAAAAAAAAAAGCTGAAAATCGTTGCTTGGCCAAAACAGAGAACAACTGAATATACTGAAACAAAACAGCAGCCAAAAATCGACCAAAAGCTAAGCAAATGCTAAGAGCGTTGAGAAAGCAAAAGGATAGCGCAACCCAAAAGCAACATTAGCCGCCCAAAAAAAAAAAGGAACAAGAAAGCATTAGCCGAAACTCTTAGTTATATTCCATCCAAAAAAAACAAAAAAGAAAGCAAGAAAACAACCAAATGTGAAGGAAAGTAAAGGGAACCCTTGATGCGGCTAAACTAGATCAGAAACAACGACAGCTCAGATCTGTAAATCCCATCCTATATCTTACAAAAACAAAAAACAAACAAAATAAGAACAAACTATAGGTTTCTCCTACTTCGAATCGAGAGTGCTTGACCGCTTCCGTTTCCGTTTCCGCTTCGGTTTCGAGTTCAAGATCAACAGCCGCCACAGTTTTCGATTCGGAGCCGGTGTTTGAGAAACAGCCGCCAGGATGACGATGTGGCAGAGTGGCGGCATGGGAGGCCATGGCTCCCAGAACAATCCATGGATGAAGCTGATGGGCATCGTACACAAGGAGCGACGCCACACGGAGAACGTTCAGAGTCAGTCTGGTTCCAACGAGCGCAACCTCAACCAGTGAGTACCAAACGCAATTGAATATATATCAATAATATATTATATATCTTAATATTTATATACTTATATCTACGCATTAAATACCTAGAATTTGTATTCATAAAATGAATCCCAATCTGCCAACCAAGAAACTCTCTCCACAACTATTACCCACTTACCACAGTTTACAATTTTTGATTAAATAAAAGAACAATTTTCTGTCCATCATATCCTTTTCCTTTCTCTTTGTTTAATATTAAAATGAGTCCTAAATGGCTGTGCAACAAGCGGAAATGGATATGTGGAGAGGGAAAGGCAAACAACTAGTGATAAGTGTGCGGCCACATCCCATTCTCTACCATCTCTCTTTTCTTTTTCTCTAGCCTGTGTTCTTTCTTTCTTTTTATTGCGATTTCCTTTGGGGCTCAATAAACGTAATTCTGCATAGTTATACGACGGAATCGGGGGGGCTTAACTGGGCTCTCTCTGGCAGCAAGGATTTTTTTTTTCTTCCTCCTCCATTCGTATGTCGAATGTGGGGATGCCATGTTATGCATATTGGTCGTAAAACATGCGCCAACTGCGCAATTAAATGGCCCGCAATGCAAATGGAATGCCCAGGACATGGCCAGGACATGGTCCTGTGAGGGGCTAGTAGAGTCATTTGCCACAAATCAACGCAGGCAACTACTGCCTCTTGTCCACCTCTATTTCTCTTTCTCTTTTTTTGTAGTTTTTGTTTTGTTGCCAAGTGAAGCGCCCTGTGAATGATATATCCAAAGGTTCGGTGGCGTTGGCGGTGGCCAACTATCATTACCCAGTTTACCCTGGGCTTTTAAATTGGCTATAAATGCGCTGGAGCATAAATGGATTTACACACATGCAGCTTGTTGCTCCGCTTTCCCCCTGCTCCCCATTCTTTCTCCATTTTCCATTTCCATTTCCATGTATGTTGCATGCAAATACAAGCCACTGCAGTGCAGACACGCCCCCACCCCACAGCCAGACAAAAAAAACAAAAATCGAACTCGAGCCGAATCCATTTTCGACTTCCCTCAACCATTTTTTTATTTTTTTTTTGTGACGTTCAAGGAAGCGAAATGCAAAATCCACTTCCGCCGGATGAGGAGCCCAGACGGATGCTCTCTAGATTGCAAGATGGTTGCCGCAGGAACATGCACCGCAATCTGATTGAAGCCACATACCAAAGATATTTGCCCATCGGACTAGAAATTCGATATAAATAGCGATTTGCATTACTCGATTAAGAGCCAGCCATTAGGAACAGAAGAAGAACAAAAAAGGAAGCT
Organism: Drosophila parvula; assembly: GCA_018904695.1. Classification (NCBI taxonomy): domain Eukaryota; kingdom Metazoa; phylum Arthropoda; class Insecta; order Diptera; family Drosophilidae; genus Drosophila; species Drosophila parvula. The sequence goes on along the minus strand of JAEIIG010035269.1, from coordinate 21,700 downwards.
GTGCCAAGTGATATCTTGCAGTCCAAAATGGTTTTACTGTCTTTAAAGATTTGAATAAGAGAGAAGATAGTGCTTCTAATTCGAGTCTCCTCTGAATGTGTGACTATTTTTTTGTGTAGCTACTTAACAGCCAACGATATACATGTACATATATCTAAATACATTTCCTTAGTCTTTTCCTCTGAATGTCCTTGCCAATTACTCGTTCTGATTCTCAGTGGCAAAGTTTGTACAGTTGCGGAGTTGCCGCTAAACTTTTCAATGGCTCTCCAGGACTCGATGGGATCCCGCTTCTGCCGCTCCCAGAACTTTACTCGAGCGGATTAATTGAACTAGTTCCCCAATTTGCCAACTAATGTGCTCTCCTGCGTCCTGCATCCTGCCACCACCCAGCTTCCTGCCTTCCGTCTCCGCTTTCCGTGGGGCATCATAAACTTACACACACCCCCGTACTGTACTGGCACACACACACACAATGGAAAGCACTTGAAAATGAAAGGATAATAATAATATTTTTATTTTATTATATTTTTAGTTTTTCTTTCTTTGCGTTGCGGCGGCAGCTTCAACATATGAGAGGTCAGGCTGGGGTTGGGCAGGGCTTAAGTGCACTCAAGTGCCAAAGGGGGGGCGGTAAGAGGGGTTGTGCATGTGTGTGTGTGTGTGTTGTGGGGGGGCGAAGTGCAACTGTAAATGCATGCAGCCGGTGTTGGAAAGTGCTCGCTAACTGTGCGATGATTTCGGGATTCAGCCGGATTATTTTCGCCAAGTATTTTTCGAAATTTATGGTGCAACTCTTTCGCTCTTTTCCCCCTTTTTGCCCTTTTGTCCTTTTGCACTTTGCCCGTTTTCCCCTTTTCCGTTTTCCCTTTCCCTTTTGCCCTATTACCTTGCACTCTCTCAACTGGAACTTATGAATTATTTTATTGCCTTCCCAAATGAATTCCAAATTGTTCATATACTTAAGTGGCAGAGATTTCAAGGGCTTAAAATCGACTTCGATGGGAATCTATTAGAGGAAATAATGAACTTTAGTAGCTAATCTTAAATTCAATGAAATACAAACTAAATTATAAGTTTTTCAACTAATTTTGGCATGTCAAATCATAGTTAAAGGTATATAAATGTGAAGAAAAATAGGTTTAGAGAGTTCTTTAATATAACTCATAAGATTTAAATAAATTTGAAGCCATGGAAAGGTGATTCAGCTCGAGAAGTGTTACCCAAAAACATACATAATTCCAAGAATACATTTACCAAGCTGCCAACTTAAAATGTATTATTATCATTTCCACCTCCGAGAGGAGCTAGGAAAAGAAAAGGTATTAAATTGAGCCTATATTGTTGTTTTATTTTGGAGTGGTGTGTGCATGCATAAATATATGGCGAAGGTCAGAGAAGCGAACATAAAAGGGTTGGATTGGGTTGAATGGGCGTGGCAGCAAAAGCCCCCTTGTTTTGCCAGCCAGAATTTTGTTTGCCATTTTTACCTAGGCCCCGTCATTTCCTGCTCCCTTTCTTCCTGGCGAGCAACAGTTGAACATTTGGAAATTTGCATAAATATCTCCCCATAGCCCCGGGGCTTTCACCGCCCCCCCCCCATCCTCTTCGCTTTCCTCCGCTTACCACCGCCTCTCGCCGCCTGTGAATTTATAGAAATGTGCACGACACTGTTTTCATTTTGCTTGGGCAGTCGGGGGGCTCTTTGTTGCCCTTCAAAGGCATTTGGGTCCAACATGTTCATATGAATACTTTATAAGCCTCTCTATGGCCATGTGTATGTGCCTCTCTTTCCATTCGCCATCTCTTTCGTTTGGCCATCTCTTTCGGTCGCCTGCCTGCCTGCCATCGGTGTGTAATATTTATGCTGCGAAATGTTTGAAGTTGACGAAACCATCGACGTGGTTGTAATATTTAACGCCAACTCTGCTCAATTCACACACACATGCACACACACACACATACACGCGCACACACACACACACACACAAGGGAAAATGTCTATTTTTAAATGGAAATGTTTTCAATTTCCTGAATAAAGGAAAGGCACATTGCGAAAGGCACTTTTCAATTGGGAAAGTTCCTTGGCAAATAATTCATAGAGCACCACCCTTGGGGCTACATTTTTAATAAAGCTAGTTTCCAGTGTCTTAATATTCCGAATTATTAACTTGTAAAGTCGGCTTGTTGTCACCGAAATTATTCATAGTTAAATACTTAACAAAAATCTATTTATTTTTAAAGTTTATTATTTAAAGAAGAGCACTTTCAAGTAAAGTTAAATAAAATTCGAATTTTAAAAGGAAATTGGAAATGAAATATGTTTGTATTTTCGTATTATCGTATTATTATATTAAAAGAGAGCTGTGCAAATTTACCAATTGCCTAATTTTTAAATTTGGCGCTTGTGTGGCAGTTGACCGATAAATCTTGTGTTCTCAAATATTACAAGAGCTTCTTTCCCATCACTAGCTGTACTGATCTCTCGTTCTGTCTGCTCTATCAAGATGGCGGCCCGCTTAAGGTTCACGTCGGCCATGCCAGCCAAGCCAGCCACGTCAGCCATGACAGCTGATCAGCTGGTGCCAGTGTTGGAAAACGCGAAATGCATGTAAGAGTTTCCGCACACTGATCGGCTGGTGCCAGTTACGCCTAAGAGCAGGCAAATTTAATATTATTACATAAAACAAATTTACACTGACTTTGTTACCTAGAAAATAGCAAATAGCACTGCCAATACTAAGTAGCCGTACTGGACTTGCTTCCTGTTCCCAATATCCTTATCATGTTGTTAGCTGCGGTGAAATTAATTGAAAGTTTAAACATATTGAGCGACATTTAAGCGGAGATAAAGTGCAACGTCCAGTCGGAGTCAGTCCTCTGTAGATTTGTCAATGTCCGAGGCAGCTGCTGTACAGGGTTCTTTCTATATATATATATCGATATTTATATATACATATATATATATATCGGGTGGGCAATTAATGGGATTATGGGGACAGCTCCCACTTGAGCCATTGATTTCCATCCGGAAACTCAGATTTTCGCTGAATAAGCGGACTTTTTATTCATTGTCCGGTAGCTCAACGAGCTTCGGTATTTATTATTATTTTGTTTTCATTAAAAATGAGTATGGCATGTTTGTTTGTTTTTAAATATGACCTACTAAGAGATATATAAGGATATATATTAAAAAAGAGTCTGTCGCTTGTATAAGTTTTCACAAAGTTTTAAATTGCTTGTCCGTTCAAGAGAGAGCTGTCCGTTCTGGTAAGAGCTTCGGTATTATTCTGTATTATATTACATTTGAGTTATTTTTTTCAGCACTTATAATTTATTAATTTATTGCTACATTTTGTGCTTACTTTTAATTAAATGATTTTTCATTCGATTATGGAAAGGATGGGCACCCTGTCATCGTTTTTTCAGCTGTCATCGATTTCGGATTGCATGAGACACGTTAGTTAGTTACTTAACCCAACCCAGGCTGGTTATTCCATTTCCCGCACCATTAACCCATTAATTACCGCTGGTCGAAAACTAGGTCCACACCTTTGTTGCCTTAAATGAGTTATTGCCATGTTGATTACAGGCTTTGCGAGGTGCCAAACAAGTTGGATAAATCAAAAACTGTAAAAAACCCAAAATTTTTCTTAGATTATAATAATATACAAATATAAACAAGGCGAATGTGATCTACAATTTTGCTGTTTTTTTCTTATTTAATGTTTTAACGGGTTAACACCGCTCTCTCTCTGTCTTACCCTGTTTCGAAAAACAGCCGCTGGCGTCTTCGCTTTTTGCCTAATTGCTGGCTATTCGTTTTGACCAAGTTACTTGGCCTGCCTGTGCTTATCAGCGCCTTTCGACAGCCACCAGCTGGCAAATGTCTGGCCAAGGCAGCTCCACCGAATCGGGGCGCTGCGACTTACTGCCACACCCACACGTAGCGAAAATTGCGACCCATTTGTTAGGCGGTCTGGCAAATCATTTTTCATTTGCCTGTTGAAATTTGCAGCACTTTGTCTGCCACCTACCTGGCCACCTGGCCACCTGGCCGTTGGCCACCCTTGTTCTGCCCGCTTTTCGGTAGGTGTCCTATTGAACTTTACTCAGGCGAAATTAATGAGCGCATGCGAGCATAACACGCGCCGTGAGGTCGACTCATTACCGCCGATAGCACAGTGGTCCTTAAAATCTAAAAAGAATTTTCCTATATATTGTTTTTATTAATATATTATTATGGTAAATATTATATATATTAGTAATTAACGAAGTGTTCTATGGTGAGTACTTACTCGTGTTCTCTTTATGCGAACTTTTCATGTGCGAGCGCTCAACTGAATTGGTACAGCTACAAGTTGTTATCGAAAGAAAGCAATCCAAAAAGTTCAACTGAGAATATTCAGCGAAAAGAAAAGTATTGCTATGTTCAGCAAGTGATAAAAAGGTTTTAAGAAAAATCTAGTTTTAGAATTGAATTCAGCAAAATAATATTCAAATAAAATTGAAATAAGGCTTGATCCTCAAGCTCCGATACTGTATTTTGGTTTCATAACTTAAACATTTTTAATTATATGAGCCACTGTGCGTGTGGTTAGGCGGAGGTTGTGTTGGGTGGGTCCGGTGTCCTCCCAAGCGTCCACTGAAGTGCACCTGAGCGCAAAATGTGTCGGGGGATTCGGATTCCTCCGGATTCCTGCCAGTGCCGCCACCCTGGTTGCCCCGTGGGGTATATATCCGTGATACAGGAGCCATGAAACGAGTGACAGGAACAGCGGGGGCGGGGACGTGCGGTTTTATTGGCGACCATAAAACGCAAAGTGTCAAAGCGAAACGCTGCAAACTGTGGCGGCCAACGAGCTTGGGTAACATTTTTGGCTAACATTTCAATTGGCACGGTCATAAAGAACGCTTCGAACGGCATTCTAGATAGGCAGAGACGTACCCTATATGCAGTATATGGGTTTGCCGATTTTACTAGCCAATATTGTCGTCGACTCTTATCTTCAAGTCTTCAATTTCGTAATGAGAAGGCAACTGCCGGGGGTTTCTTCTTAAAACTTTACTGCCGCTTAACTTTCGAATATATATTGCATTTGAGTTTGGCCGAAATCGGTTTACTGAAAAGTATCCAGCTATTTGCATAGAGAATATGTCATTTGTTTAGAGTTTACACAATGTAAGTGAAACAATTTGTCACACAAATGTGCACACAGTTTAATGCGTTCTATTGCATACTTTTAGACTGCCAAATTATTGTTTGGAAAGCCCTGACTGACAGTCAATTGAATTTGAATTGTTCGAAATTAATAAACAAATGCTTAGGCATAATGGGAATATATTTCAGCAGTAAAATGAAGCGGCTCTAATGAATACCTAACAAAAAAAGGCCATTTGCCCTTAGTCCTTTATTCACTTAATTGTATTTATCTCTGACTATGCTTATACCCCAAAATTGACAAAAGAATGAACATCAATTTCGATTATATCCGATTAAATGATATGTCAATTTCTGGTCCCAACTCAAGCATCCATTAACCCAGATTTTGATTCGACTTTGCGGGGATGTCGACGGCTAAGGTAATCCCTTATTGCCACCCCGCAGGCTTGTGTCTCGTGTGTCTCGTTTGACCATTTGACTTTGATTTGTGTTGCAGAGTGCCCCCTTGAAAAATATAAGGGGAAAAAATAGAGGAATTTTGCACATAGAACACATAGAACACAGAACACCAAATAAAACACACAAAGGAAGCCAAAAAGCGAAACAGCAGGCGCTCGGCCAAGTGCCGAAAGACAATTCGTAGCACTCAATTAACGCATTTAAAAAGTACAATGCATTTGGGGGTGCCAGAGGTCGCCACTTGTCGGGGTTTATTTCGAGACGAGACCGAAGTCGGTGCCCATTGCCTGTCGCCCATCGCCCATCGTTGCCCCGGCATTGTGCATCCGCCCCATTGTCTCTGGCACGCGGCGAGAGCCATCAGGGGCATTGTCTAATCCACAATGGATCCTTTTGCCTCCCCTCCTTAGCCCCATCCCCATTTCTATACAGCTCCAGCTCCGCCTTCTCCTAAACAAACCTCCAATCAACGAACAGCTGCCAAACGGAAAATTGAAATGGGGGGAAACTCTGGCATGAACTGGATTAGAGAGGACTTACCATATATATCCCGGCACGGCAGTCATCGCAATCAATTGATTGTCGGGTGAACCATTTTGGACTATCGATCGAAATCGAAATCGATTCAATTTTATTGAAAACACCCGAAAGAAATTCAATATTTTGGGCTTAGAACATTTCCCGATTTCGAAAGGGGAAACTTTACTAAGTATTTTGACAACTCTTGGGGAGTGCATATGAATGAAGTAGCTTTTCATAAATTTGAGTAATTTGTTTCTGAAGTTTCCTTCACTGAATTAAAGCAGCAATGAAAGTACATTTTAATGTTCAAGCAAATTATATGTATATAATCTGCATCCTATTGAAATTACGCTCGAATAAACACACTTTGTTACCGAGCAGTTTTGCAAGCCAACAAGAGATATTTAAAAACAATATAAATGCCATTTAAATTGCATTTAACTTTGGAGGATCTACTTGTATATATTTAAGACTCGTCCAGGATTCACTCATTAAGCTTATGACAGCTCAAGTCTCAATTTACGAGCGCTTAAGCCAGTGTTATTGCCTTCTCAAGTGATCTCTGGCATTTGACGGGGTCATTCATTAAAGTTTCACTAGCCTTCGGCCTTGCCCCCCAACCGCCCGGGTGCGACCGACGGGTCACCACCGCCACTCATCGCATCCTGACACTGAGGCCCTCTGGCTTTATTACGAGAAATAATTTAACGCATCAACGATTGGCAGCTTTGACCATGATTATTGGCCCTTTTTGCCTGGAACGGTGGCCGTCCTTGTAATTGCTATCACTGTCTCTATCGCACGCCAATTTCTGTCTTTCTCGCCCTCTTGCTCGAACTGTCTTGAGCCAGGAAATAGCCAACTTTCCAGCACTGAAAGGCACAATTTAGTGTTGGCAAGTTGATTGTTTTTTTTTTGGCAAAGTTTTTCCTAGGAAAGCATTTGGTGTTTTCCTTTTATTTTTGTTCAGTTGGTGAGTGGATTTAAGGAAATATTTTAATAATACCTAAAGTTTGAAATAATCTAATTTAAAAATTAAATTAACTTTTAATATATTTTTCCATATAAACTAATTAACTAATTAACTTAGTACGCATCCAACCAAACATTCAGGCAGCACGCCAGTAGTTAATTTCCTTGCAAACTTTACCTATACTTTCTCCTAACACCGCTACTAACACCTAACCCTAACAAGCACGTGCTTGGTGTCGCAAGGGCCACTTGAGTGTACTGTCCAATATATAAAGCATTTACCTTAATAAAACTAAAGTACATATTTATGTGAGACTTTAACAAAGTAAACTGTACATGCTTTTTAGTTAGTTATATTATATATTTATTTAGCTATTTTAACTGATTGATTTAGCCCCTTGATTGACAGCACTGGCTACCGTTTGCCTCTGTTAAAGAAAGCTTTGCTAAGCCATGAAATTGTATGGGTCTTTATGGCCCAGTGACCCGCTCACGTTGTTCATGTTAAAATTCCAAATTACATTTTGCATTTTGATTAAAACGTAAACAGTGACCTCCTCCGTTTATACCCCTGCCTCCCCGCACTCTTTAGACCCCTCCTCTCTTATGTTTTCCACTGGACTTTTCCCCCTTGTGGATCTGGGGGCCGCTCATTCCCCCCAGGAGACACTGGATTCCTGATGCTCGTTTGCAATTTAATGAAGCAAACTGTTGCTAAACACAAGTGAAAAGGGAGGCGGTGGGGTTTAAGTGCCACGGATGAAGGGGGGAGGGAGGTGGGAGAGTGGGTAGCGGCTTAAGGAAGTACACTGGGAGAATGGGAAGGGAATAACGTAAGTCCTTAATACATTACAGAGACAAGTAGAAACATATCTGAAACATATCTTGATTTTTGTTGAAAGTATAAGCTTTTTTTAAAGGTTGTATTTGTATTTTTACTGAAAAACACAAATAATGGAATAAATTTTAATATCCATTAATTGTTTTATTAAAAACATTTGTTTATTTTTATGACAAAACAAAGTAAACAAATAAATAAGAGTATGCCTAGTTTATTTTTAATTCTTCTAGATTTCCTTTTAAAAAGCAACTGAAAAAACCTTTCCTGGTTTCCCTTAAAATTCAGTTATTTAAAGATTTTCTGCCAGTGCCGGCAGTGGATTGGAATGGAGTGGAGCGGACATGGCACCGCTCGAGCATGAAAATTGTTTGTCCACGGACTGCCAGCGGATGCCGGCGGAATAAAGCGCCGGAGAGGAACCGAAGGAGGAGGCTGTGCTGTGAGGTGGTGGTGGAGGACAGCTTAGCGTCCAACAGCTGTTCCACACCCCTTCGCGGCCCGCGCTTTATCCTTCCGTATCCTCCGGCAACCGACTCTCCGCCTCTTGGCAATTTGACAAGAGCGCATTATCCTTACAAACGGCACCAGATGGGCCTGCCTCAATGTGGCAACAAAAAATGAAAAATGATAGAGAGCCTGGGAAAGTTGGCGCTGGAAATAAAACTGGGGATTAGCCCAGTCAAACGATTCCGCTGGCATTGGGCCAAAAAAAAGGAAAAAAAAACAGCCGAAAAAAGCACAGCACAATACGGAAATGATATATCATATATATATATATGTAATATTTAAAATTGCATAAATCAAAACACTCGTGCAGAAAGGGCAAAGGTCGTCGACGGCAATGTTAATTGATTGATGGTCAGTGCCAACAGATGGTCCGGTCTCCGGCCAAAAGGGCTGAAATCAAGGATAATGACAAGGATAAGCGGTTTATAATTTCCTTCAATTAGGCCTTGGAGCCTTGCCTGGTTAGATCACATTAATTTTTAATTTTTTTCCCCCTGTTAGAAATATGCCATTGGTATTTCCTCTGCGTTTGCTTATTACTTCTGGAAAATGAAATCCTCTGGGAAAATGCCATCCTTTTGACGATGCGAATCCTTATTTAGGAGCCCAGTGCCAGCTGCGTTTTGCCGCAGAGTTGCCGCAATCCGTGACGTGGAGTGGAGCACGCATTCCGGGTGTCCCTGAATCCTTACAATCCCCTCCCCCCCCACACACATCCCCGAGAACGACCCATACCTTAAAGGGAATCGGAAAATGTGCAGCTTCTAGCTACGAAAAATGCAGAATTGTCAAACATGCAACGCAATTGACGAGATACGAGTTACTGGGGGACACTGGGGACTCCGCCAACAATCGCGTAGATGGTCGAAACTAAGCTGGAATACACTGAGACAAAAAGAATAAAAGCCAAGCCAATAGAGCTAAAAATTAAAGCAAGGATGCCGCAGAAATTGCTGGCTTAAATTCATGTTAAATTTCACTCAAAGTAACTTACAAGATGTTACATTTAAGTATTTAATTATCTAAAATTCAACTGTATATTTTCTTCAGCTTGAATCAGCTTGTTCTTGTTACTTTTTTGTTGAGTGTACAAGTGTGTTTGTTTTTCGCTGTGTGTACCAATGCAGTATGTGGCTGGTTGGTGCCGGGGTCCTGCCAAACATCGAAACGCTTTAAGTGCGGAGCTTGGGTGGTTTCCCTTATTGACAGGCCGTCACTCTGCCAGTCTGTCAATCTGCGGGGCTTCGGCTTTCGCCTCCCCCCCTTGACATGGCCTACATAGCCCATTTCCCATTTTCCCCATTTTCGCCATTTTCTTTCTCCTACAAAAGGCTGATTAACTCGAGTCTCCGCCTCGCATCTGGCATCTGTATATGTGGCTCCAACAGAGGTGGGACTTGTTGCTGCAATTGGCAGCCCAGCTTTCGACCAGACCCGTTTTTAAGCAGGCATAATTAATGGAACCAGGCCCGGATAATGTCAACATTATCGCAGCTAATTGACAATGGAGGGGGAGCTGTGCCCAGCTAAAGGGTCCAAGGGAATTTTCCCCCTCACTTTGGCACTTGGATTTTAATGGAATTTACAGGGAATTTACAGGGACTATATGTATGTGTATAAGCTTTAGGTAAAACTTGTTTTTTACAATAAAACTTAAGGGGAAATAATGTTTCAATCAAAAGCAAACTTTTCCTTATCGAAATTAGACTAGGTGGCAACGTTAGACATTAGGCGATTGGTACGAGTGGTTAGCCCATTTATAAGATAGATATCTCTAGAGAAAAACTGTAATTAAGTGTCCCTATTCTATGTATCTGTTGAATTTATTATATACAGATTGATGTATATACAGAGATATACAGGGATAGATGTTTTTCAATTTATAATATTAATAAAAATAATAATACAGATATTTAACTAAGTGGCAACGCCAGACCAAAGGCGATCAGAAAGAGTGGACAGCCCACTTACCAGATAGATCTCTTACAAAAGAGAGACTGACCCGTAATTGAGTGCCTCTGCTGCAGGGAATAAATATTTACAATTCTCACAATTAGTTCTATCAATAAGTCCTGCGTTATCTTTTTATTTACTTGGTTCCCACCTTTGACAAATTAAGTGTGTTCACACCCAAAGCCAAAGGTTTATTTAGTGCACACTTTCCCTCTCGATGTGCTTTTCAATTAGCGCTTCTGCAGACATGTGAACAGCACGATTGACAGCACACAACAAACCCATGATCTTAATACAAATTTGAAGCCAGCGAAATGGAGAGAATTGAGACACGATTCTTAAGTTGTTTTGAAAAAAAAACCCCATTTATTTATTGTGCCTTAGACTAGATATAGATTTGAGCTTAGACTCGATCATTTGCTAGATCTTTTAGATCTATTTATTTGATACTCCTAACTATTATCGGAGATAAGACGCTGCTCATTGTAGCGTATGGGATATGTGAGTGCGTTGCCCTTGTCCCAGGAGTACAGCTCCTGAAAGCATAATATAAGTTATTAAATTTATCAAATATTATTATGAGTAAGTCAAATACTAACCACTGTCAGGGGATTATAGCCAACGGTGGTGGTATGACTGAAGGGATTCGAGAAGGGTAGATTCGTGTTCAGCAGCTTGCCCTTGTACAGGTCCACAACATAACGAATCTGTGTATTTTTATCCGTTCCCGAATCGATGGCATACAGGTTGCCACACACGATGAACATTTCACCAAACTGACGATGGTCCAACGTGATGTTGAAGTTGTACTGCATCTTCAGGGTGTCGGCATCCAACTGGAAACACATCCACAATACCATGAGTAAAGTAATCCCGGGTACAGAGGAAGTCACTATTATTGACTTACCTTGGCCACCAGAGTGTTGTTCGAGTTGTAGGTACTGTAGATCACCCACAGACCCACCTCGTCCACATTGAAGTCCATGTAGTTGTAGTCCGTCGTATACAGTCTATTGGCGGCTGCCACCCCAGCATAGGGCAATTGTGTGGCTGTAATTATAGGGTTACTTATAGGTACTAACTAACTAAGTACTAACTAACTCACTTATCTTCTTGAGACTGGTCAAGTCCAGCTTGACCACCAGATCCGAGCCCCTTTGATGATAGTAGAACGATCCATTGAACACCACATGCGCATTGCCCTGAGTGGGGGTAAAGGATAAATTAAGGGACTTACAGGAATTATGAAATATTCTTGACTTACGTGGAAACCCTCGGTTACTTCGTACTTCCGCCTAGGGACACTGTTCATTCGATATTGAATGCGAGTGGTGAACTCGAACAGATTGTACGGGTCGTTCTCGTTCGTCACGAAAGTCTTCTCGCGATCACTCTCCGGGGACGGATCCCTGAGCCAGGAGCCAAACTTCTCATTGACCACCTTGTGGAAAACCGGTTTTCCCACCGCATACAGATAGCAGGCTGTAATATCAGGGAAATATATCTTCAAGATAAACTTTATTAGGCTTTCTACTCACTCTTAGGTCGCTTGGGCAGGCCGGGATAGCTAAGATTGCCTGTCGCCTGTATCTCAAAGTTGTTCAGGATCGCATCCTTGCACTGGTAGAGACTGGGCAGAGGAATAATTACATAAATGGGATACACCTTTGACTTAGGTTGACCTACCTAGGATCAGGACATTGGTCGCAAACAGGACATTCGCTCTCTGGCGGTCTTTGGCCATACACCTTGATGCTATTGCCCACATAAGGCGTTTCGCTATTCGGATCTTGGGCTGATATAGGTGGAAGGGTGGTATAAGATATATACATATTTATATAGGGTGTATATATAAGGTGTATATATAAGACATACGTGCTATCTCAAAGTTGACCATGGTGGCATTGAGCTCATTCCTGGCCACACAATGATAGTAGCCAAAATCATCCTTGCGCAGACTGCTGATGGTCAAACGCATTGAGGTCTTGAAGCTCCTAAAAGGATCGTTTCATGTTATAGAAATTATAAATATATAGTAGATATCTACTGACCCCTCTGGGTACGATTCGATGCCGTATTTTTCGCTGGGATCAAGTATCTTGCCATCGTAGGCGCGCTCCCAGTAGCGAATCGCCTCCGGAAAGGCCTCCACCAGGCACTCGAGGGTGGCGCTGCTCTGGTACTCGGCATAGATCATCTGCCGGTACACCGATATCATGGGGGCAACTGCAAATATATCATATATTTAATGACCGACAGAATAAGAGCATCCCAGAGCTAGGGAAACTCACAGTGAACCTCCACAATAAAGGTGGCATTGGCCACCGGAGCGATGCCGTTGTTGGCATAACAGGTATAGGCCGCCATCTGGTGCCGGGTGATGTTGGTGAACTTCAGGAACTGGCCGCTAATGGAAGCCACTAAGCAGAACATCGAGGCCAATCAAAATATAGGTGTCTTCAAGTAGCCATTCCGTACTCACTCTCTATGCCGTTCACATTAATGGTGCGTCCATCCTCGCGTCGCCATTCCACCTCCGGTGCAGGATTCCCCGTTGCCGAGCAGCTCAGGTTCAGGGATCGTCCCTCCTCCACAATCACAATACGATTGAATTCCGCCGAGTGTAGGTCTATGGATCAGTTACGAGAGTTAATCCTTACCCGATCCGTTGCTCACCCACCAAGATCACTAACCTGTTATGGAGGGCGGTATGAGGAGATCGTTGGAGGAGCTGCCATTGGGGAATTGCATCTTCCAGGCATTGATGCCGGGCACTCCGGGTGTTCCATTGGTGCCCGGCTTGCCGGGACGACCACGTGGTCCCGCAATACCCTTGAGACCGCGCTCGCCCGGCGGTCCCTGGGCGCCCTTGGGTCCCGTTATGGACATGCCATCCTTGCCGTCCTTGCCATGCAGTCCATCCTTGCCGTCCCGGCCCGACAGGCCGTTCTTGCCATCGGCACCGGCACGTCCCGGCACCCCATCGAGTCCCGGCTCTCCCGGCACACCATCCCGTCCATCCAAGCCGGCTCGGCCGACGGCGCCGGCATCTCCCTTGGGACCGCGCGGTCCCGCGAGACCCGCATGACCCACACCATCGACACCAGGTGCGCCTGGCAGGCCGACATCGCCCCGATTGCCCTTGGGTCCGGGTATGCCCGGCAGGCCCGGATTGCCGGTGGGTCCCTTGGGTCCCACCTCGCCCGTGGGACCCTGCGGCGCCGGCGGGCAGTAGTCCTGCGTGCCCTTGCAGAAGCCCGTGATGATCTTCTCGGGGACGCGGCAGTAGGTGTTCAGGTAGATCCATTCATCGCCACCGGGCGCAGCTCCTTTCTGGCCCGTCCGCTTGCGGATCTCCGTGTCCTGCTCCTCGAGCACCTTGCGGTGGTTGGGATTGAAGAACTCGATCACTGGATCTGCTGCAGGGGTGAAAATAAGGATAAGGTTCGATTAAAAAGGATGCCCACCCCCTTTGAGAGATGGATCTGCTTGCCGTGCATGGAGGAGGGCGACGAGGAGGCGATATCCCGGCGCATTCGCTTTCCAGTGGGTCGCGGCGTGTGGCTGATCAGATTGTCAGTGAACTTGCGCTCGTTCTTTAGGGGATCTCGGCGTGGAATGGAGCTGCTTGCCGCGGTGCTGCAACCACAAATTACTCCCTTAAATGTATATATAAAGAAGAGACATTTCCTTGGTCCCTCACCTGGACTCCATTTCGTGCTCGCTTTCGAGTATCCGGCTGACCACCGTTCTCAGCACATCCTCCGATCGCATTAGCTCCGCCTGGAACTGTGCCCGGAATGCCCTCACCGAGGAGGGACCACCCACCGGTGACGCAGAGTTCTGGTCCTGGGCTTGCGTATAGCACACGATGGCCAGGGTGGCCAGGATCAGGGTGAGAGCGCCCAGATAGATGTAGATCAGCATCAGCGAAGACTGTCTGCCAGGGCACTTGCATGTCTGGCAGATGGCAGGAGGCGAGCCCGATTCCCCGACGACCAGCTGATCGCTGGACGCACTCGACTCCAAGGGTGCGGCTGGAGGTGGTCCCTCTGCAGTATCATCCTGCAGATCATCCTGTTGCTGGCCATCGATAGACTTCCGCTTGCGCCGTTTCTTGTGCAGACTCTGGTTAACGGCCAGAAACATTTTACCGGAAGCGATAATGAGCTGAAAATGTAAATAAAATAAAGGGAAGTTAGTTAAATATTTGCTTTATCTAATTTGAAAGGGGTTTGCGGAATTTATTAGCAGAGAAAAGTATGAAGAAGGCTTTCGAATTCCTGGAAACTCATTCTAATAATATTCATTAATAAATTCCTCTGCTTCCTGGCAAGATCTGTTTTTGTTTTTATTTGTTTTAATTGGCAATCAAAGGAAACGAAATAAGATTTTATATTTGTTTTGATTTATGGCCACCGACTGCAGCTCGGATATAAAATCAAATCAAAGGCCATATTTATAGATCGCGCGGCGTTTGTCTAAATTTAAACCAAGACAAAAAAAAAGGAGATTCCTCCTTGAGAAGTATAATTATATTAAGTAAAAATAATTAATGGAGCCGTTCGAGGAAGGAGCGAACCGAATGCAGTTTGGTTGCAGTGTGGCGACTATTTTTTTTTTTACCCACTTGTATACATAAGAGCAGTGACAACTTTTCACACTTTTCCCCTGGAGACACAGACGGAAGCGGAGGCGGAGAAAGAGATAGAGACAAAGACAGTGACAGACAGAGAGAGAGAGAGAGTGAGAGTGGGAGTGAGAGAGAGAGAGAGTGACCGAACGCGTTGGCGTCTAATGCTCGACTGAGCGAGTTTTCCGCCGCAACGGTTTGTTTTCCACGCTTTCGCCGGCAACTTTCCCACGCATCCGTTTCACACTCTCTCCGCCGCTCTCACTCTCTCTCCCTCTTTCTCTCTCTCTCTCTCACTCTCTGTGAACTTCGCTGTGGCTGTCGATTTATAGCTATATCGCTATATATCGTAAATAAATCGGAAAAACCTAAAAATTCGTTTGATTTCTGCTAAATTAAGAACTCATCCAAAATAAATGTTGTCAGCAGGGAAATCGAATGTCCAAACAAATATATATCTTCTCTATATAAATATATATATATATATTTATATACATATATATCTATATGGGGGGGCAAAAGCATTAATTTTTGTTTAGCTGCGAGAGAGTTTGGCCGCTCTTTAATTCGACGCCTGCGCCCTGCCGGAAATTCAGGTTATTCTTCCCATTTTTTAGTTTTTTTATTTAATTCTTTTCTCGAGTTGGACCTCCGGCTCAGGAGGGCTGATTTTTTTGCTCCTCGGAGAGTAGGAATACTTGGCGATTTCCTCAACAAGTACAAAGTTTAATGGGGCAAACTTGGGCCGATGGCTGGGGCAAAGTTTTCATATTCGTTATCAAGTAGTTTGCCTCTGAAGTCGTACAGCAGGGATAATGCACTGAGAAATTAAATGGAAAATATATCTGCCTATTGTTAGCTGCATTTATTTGTTTAATCTCTTTATAAGGAAATTAATAATTTATCAAAATAAATTTTTAAAAAAGATGGTGACACTTTAAGAGCTGCTTTGAGGAATGACTGCACTTTTTAACTAATTTATTTAGTGTGTTTCTGAGCTTATTTGTATTGTAGAATTTCTAGAAGACTTCTTTAACCTATAACTTTCCTATAACTGAAGTGCTCTTAAAGGAAATTAAATATATATTTCGAATATATTTAGAAGCCATTTAAGTATGTCTTGCCAAATTGGCATTACAATTGTCTGTTCAAAATGGCATTCATCAGAGAATCTATCTCAAAAGTCGACTTAAAAAATAACTGCCCTTCCGAATATGCGTTTTAAGTCGTCCGATATTGACTGAGATATATTTTCACTCTCTTTGCTGTGTGATTTTCAAGCTTACCTACTAATTAGTCGAATTAGCGGACTCGATGCAGCCGCAAAGAGCGATTTAAAATTGATAGCGTTTGCTCAAATAATTATATGTTATTATGTGCCACTCGGCACGCCCCCTCCCTCGGTATTATTCCGCCCCCCTAGCACTCTGTCTTCGCTTAATTTGCATTTCTTCTTGTTTTGGAGGCGGCGACTGAGCCCGAATTCAATTTACTTTTGGCCGAAAAATGCATTCGAGGGGCCCAATGAGCCGTAACGAGCTCGTTAACTGGATGTCGTATCCGTTGGCAGGACTCGGGCTTGGTCTCGGTCTCGGATTCACAGAAGGAGCCAGGCTCCGGGTCCAGAGGCTGGACCAGCAGCTGTGCCAAAAACTGGGAGTGTGTCGCTGTCAAAGGCCAATGTCGGTAGTTTTGGCAGCACTGAGTTGCACTGTGAAAAATAGAAGCACTTAAAATCATTTTAAATTCATAAAATTAAAGAGACAATATTTTTCAATAATTTTTAAGTGTTTTTTCTTTACTTTCAAGGGGAATACACACATATAAGACACTTGGAAAAATAACAAAGAGCTTGAGTAAAGTTCAATAAATAACAATCTATAATTAATATTTATATATCCTTAGTTAAAGCAGTTTTTAATAATTATTTAAATACAAAACAGCCAGTTTCCTCTCTTTAAAAATGTTATATATAAAAATGGCCTACAGAAAACTATAGACTAATGATCAGAAGATACTAACTTATGCTCTTCGTCTGTCTAGAATTATTCCTTAATATTTTAAAGGGATTTTGCTGTGTGTAAGGCGAGCCGGGGGACTGAGACCAAGACCATGACTGAGGCTGAGAGCCAAGCTGTTTGGCGGTTTGGCACAGCTAGTATCCGGGCGGGCCAATACTTGTAAGCGGCTTACTGCCAAACATCAGCAACAAGCCGCAGAGGAGCAGCGCACAGCCACAACAGCAACAAGATGATGGCCAAGAATAAGGAGCAACAAGCCAGATACAGGGGTGGGGACGGTGATGGGGACGGGGATAGCAACAGCAAAGCCGCAGACCAAGTCAGCAAACAACAGCAGCGAAGCCAATAAATCAAAACGTCAAGATGATGGCCTTTGAAGTGCTTTCAAGCTGACTGAACGCTGAAGGTGAAGCCGAAGACCAAGCCGTGGCTGAAGCTAAAGCTGAAACTGAAGCTAAAGATGAGGTGAGCTCAAAGGGGGGAGGGAGAGGGAGGCCGGGATGACAGCCATCTATCCATTTTGGCCAACACAAAGCAGGCAACAGCGAACAGACGTCGCTTAATTTCGCCTGAGCTGAATCTCTCGGGGAAATGACAAATTAAATGACAAGAACTGTCAGCTCAGGATGCCGACATTTAGTTAGCCCCGAGCTTAACACACACACACACACCCCTCCTCCTCCACCTCCCCTCTCCTCGCACACCTGCCCTTCTGATTTGAGGTGTAGCTAAACATATCGATTGTGGTTAATGCGCTCTGCCCTTGTACAACGAGGCGTATGCGTGATAAATGCACCAAAGGGAAAGGGAGCTGGGTACAAGGTATATACTATGAAAAATTAAAGAAATATTGAAAGGTAATGGGAAAAAAGAATGTAATTTAAATTAGTAATACTTAAGAGCTATCAATTTTGAATAATAACACCCGTTCACCGTTGCGTATGCGTAATAAGTGCAAGCTAGCCTTGAAGTACGCCATCAATAACACAAACCTATGCTAGTTTAATGTAATTAATGGTTCTAAATAAATATTTGGTTGATTTAGAAGCACTTAAATATGTGGTAAGCATATAGGCAAGTTTTTAACCTCATTTTTTTGTTTGCCTGTCGGTTTCTTTTACGATCCCCCCGGCAGACGTACGGCCAGCAGTGCATTTCGAGTTGGTTTTTGTTTTACGGCCCAGTTAGCAATAAAAACCTGGGCACTATATCAACGGCAAACCGAAAAATAAACAAATGACAACCAAGAACAATATTACTTGCCTTAACTCTCTTGAAGGAAAAAGCGAAAAGATGGAAATTTTCAAAGATTTTTCGCATGTTTCCTTACAGGATTTTGAACGCAGTTTTTGGAACTTCATAAGAGAATGGGGGAGACTTTAAGACACTTTACTTTTCCTTATTTATTTTTCAAGCTAACATTTAATATATATTTAGAGAAGAATAATTTATAGATTTATTAGATTTTTGTGTATTTTCTTGTGCTCAAATCAAGTCTCTCTTTAAGTTCGTGATGTTGGGAATTCCTTCAGGTAATTTCTTAATTGCCGCCCATTGCGTACAACCGAAATGGGCGTGGCAACTTGACTCTGACATTTCAGACAGCATCTTTAGGGCGGGCATCCGATTTCTTAGCTTCGTTTGCTTCGGCTTGCATTTTCCTTTGCATATTTATGAGGGCGGCAGGCGCATAAAAAACTCCTGAAAACTGGAAAAAAAAAAGCGTACAGGATGCATTGAACGCCATCGAATGCTGGTGCTTATCTCTCATGAGAAAATAAAGAAAAATACAAGAACAAGAATTCGAGGCCTGTTGAGGCGGCAACAGGAAAATGTTTGGAGAAACGAAGCGGAAAAGCTAAGACCGCAAAAAATGAAAGGAAAAACATTTAATCAATTTTAAAGCAGCCTCTGCAGGCCTGCCGCCTGTCCTTTCTAAATTGAGTAATCGATACGGCAATTTTTGTTAAATATTTAAATGCTATTTTTTTTCGAAAGAAACAGAAAAGGGCGTACAGGCATTTATTAAAAAAGACAGTTCTGTAAGTTGGCAGACTTAATTGATTTGGCAAGGAGTAAATGAATGGGTTGTTGTCTGCAAGTCCGAAACTATTATTAAATAAATCGTTATTGATTTATTAAATGATTTGTGCAGCTACGGGCACTTAATTTTCTTTAATTGCTAATAAATGGGAGAATAGCTAGAGTAATATTTAATATTATTCATCGGTTGAAATGAAACAACAGCAAATAAATATTAAAAATAAAATTAAGTGCCGACAGCATGTGGAAAACATTAAATCAATTATTTGTGATTATTTTTCTGGCTATTTAATTTACACTTTGTTGCACATTTACTTGATATTTGTATCTAAGGGTCGTAGCAGAGGTCACAATTGTGAAATTTTACCAGTTACTAATGTTACTTAGTTAATAAATTACAAAACTGTCAATCAAGGATACTGGGCAACATTCTAAACTAGAAAAATGCGAAAAATGTATGCAAAGTTCTCATTATTTTCGCTTGGGAACTAGCAAAGTCTTTGGTTAGCTCCTTATTCTCGTCCTTGTGAATTTATGGCTAAGGACTTCGGGACACATTTTAATTTATGTAGTCTGACTTTCTTTTTGCCTGCTTCCCTGCTTCCTTATTTATTTCAATTGTATTCCCTTTGTCTTTGCTGTTTCGATTTGCCTCTGCAAAAAAAAAGGATGAAAATTCGCAGGAAATGGAGATGAGCAGGAGCAGGAGCATCGGGGTGGGGTGGGGGGGTGGTTTGGCTTTACAATCTGCCGCAGATGCCGAACGCCGACTAACGGTGAACGCCGAACGGTGAGCACGTGTTCGAGTCGAGCTCCCGCTGAGCAACAAATGCCGACGAGCCGACGAGCCGACGAGCAGTCGCTGTCGCTGCTGACGCCTCTGACGCAGTCGACGTCGCTGCCAACGTCGCCTGTTGAAATTTTCGAAAAATTCAGCAGCAGCGTCATTGGAAATTCGAAAAAGCGCCAGAGAAAAGCTTACGGGAAATGCTTTTCCGAGCCAACTTCCTGGGGGTGGCTTTCGAAAGCTGTCCCCACCAAACTTGTTGCCAAATTAAGTTTGTTTTTTGTTATAAGTTTTGGCCACTTAGCTGGGTTTCAATCCCACAACCCATAACCGATTCAAGTCTTCATATATTTAAAAATAAAGTAAACAATTTAAAACATTTCATATAGATTGGAAATATTAAATAGGAAATACACAAATAATCCAAAAATCTAGTCAGAAATGACTGAAAGGAATAGCTTTCAAGCTCAACCTCACGGAATGCTGCACCGTTCCGTCTCTTTAAATTCCTTTTAAAAACTTTCCTGAAAAGGCAAAAGTTAACGACAGATGGCGCCTGGGTGTTAAGAATCATATTTGCTCTTCTTCTTTGGCAACCCAGCAATTGACCTTTGACAAGCTCTAGTTGACGTCATTGACGCAAAGCTTTACCTCGATCTACCCAGAAAAGCCTGGAATTCGCGATTTCCGACGTCACAGTTGCCCCTCAAAAGAAAATACCGAGTCGCTTATTTAGCCCTTTATCCTTTGAGCCAGAGCATTGTGTCAATGTCCTTTCTGGCACTAAATTTAAAGAACAGAACTGAGAATGAAAGAAATCATGGCTAAAACGAGGTCAGGGGGTCACTGCGGCTTCATGACGTCAGAGACTGACCCACAAAGTTTACCAACTGAACACTGAAAATAATTTCATTAAATAAATAAAGTAAAGGGTTAATTTCTTAATAATAACGTTCAGAAACTATTTTAATAACTGCTTTATAGCTTTCCATATGAAAAATACTTATTTTTAAACATTTCTTTATATATAGATTTGAATTTGTATATTATCTTATATTATTGTACAACCTTTAACTATATTTAATGCCTTTCTTCTCTTGCTTTCTCATTGCAGGTGAGTAAATCTATTAAAAAGACGAATTCAAAGCCAAGCAAAGGTTTGGGGTCTCAACTAAAAAGAGGACAAGTTATTCAATTAATTGAACTAGCCCCTCCACACCCCTACTGATCCAAGTAATGTGCCATTTATTTCAGATATTAATGATCTATATAGCGTAACATATCCTTGAATTTTTGTTTAGGCAGCTGTATGTTCCACTGTGCTTTGCCCATCAATCATTATGTTCATCAATCGCTCCGCCATGATTTACAGCAGTTGATTAAACACTCGCAAAATCATAATTTAAATTTATGTATATATATTCTGTTTTTTTTTCTGGCACAATGAAAGCAACTAAATGCCAAAATTTCCAATTAAATAGCGAGCGAGTGAAGGAGCAAAGAGGTTGGGGCTTATACACTTGGCAGATGATGATCCGTACGGATGATCCATTCATGCAGATCCATCATCGGCGCTGCTCTTTCGATTTTCCCCCTCATACTCTCCAACCGTTTCCCTCTCAGCTTTTCCACCCACATTTCCCAAAACCCCAGCGCCGCCAGTACTTGTTTCTCATGGAAAACGCTTACTTTTTGTTCGGTGGAACATCAACGGCAATCAATCGGCAAATGAAAGGCAATGCCAGGAACTGTTGGAATGGTGAAAATGCATTAAAAATATTTCTTTAGCGCGAATTCA